>APFE031558602.1:169162-189593 GCA_000404065.3 Pinus taeda
ACCAAACCAAGACATTGTTCTTTAAGAATAAAAAGAAAATCAAAGCAATAAGTGTAGATGTGGATTCTTCTTTGAGAACTGTAGGTTTCTTTAAGTAGGATACAGGATCTTTGTTGGGTAACAGGTAACCCTGTCGAGGCTATGAACGCATGCTGGCAACAGAGGCTCTACCTACGACAAATGAGCATATTTTAAAAATTGGTTTACAGAGAAGACTTCATTTTATCCTTACAGACCAAGTAATGACTGATGTAAACCCAAGGACTAACTTGAGGCAACAAATAATCAAAGTTGAAAATAGCTGAAACAAAATGTCATTGACAGGTTAGAGCATAATGTACTTTATCTTTCTATAATAAAGTTTAACTTTATGAGAAATTTATGTTTTGGAAGTTTAGAAAATTCAATAGAAACACAGAGATAATTGGTTCTTCCAAGTGAATTGCCAATTGTTGTGGCCACCAACAACCCCCGTCCTTATTTAGTACTAGCAATAATACTAAAAAAGGGGGGACCCTTAGTTATTAAAATCCGAAGAATTTAAAGTAGCATTTAAATTTCTTTTTCGCAAATAAAGTTACCATCATAAGCTTAGGAAGCCACCTTGGAAACTCGTAGAATCTAAGTTTATGATAAGGTAAAAATTACCCTACCAAGGGAAATCACATCACAAGAAAATAACGGGATGCCACCTCACAAACACAATCCCAATATTCACGAGATAACGATAACGACCAAATATCGCATCGCATTCAGCATAACTTACTTAAAACACTTCAAGAAATCTGCCAATGTGCGATGCCGCCAATCGCAACATCGCATCTCGCAAGGAACAGGGTAACAAAAAAAATTGTCATACATAATATTCCTGCGATTTACGATATTACGATATTGCGATATTACGGTTTTGCGATTTCGCGATCTGCGATATTGCGACATTATGATTCTGCGATTTTGCGATTTCGCGATTTGCGATGTTGCGATAGAAAATCGCAAAATCGCTCCATTGCAAATCTTTTGGGCTCGTTATTCAAGAAAAGTAGTTTCCCTAAGCTGACACATGGTTATGCGCTTTAAATGCTAGTAAAAAGAGTTAGCTGTCAATTATTAATAGAATATGGGTGCGTGCTCTTCAAAGAACATTTCATGTAAGGTGGTATATTTGGTATGTTCGCGGCATTTAAAACTTTCCCATCACCCTTCCTTGTCATTCAATTTCACCTCACTTGTGAATTGCAGGCACGGAAAGCAGAGGACTATACAACACAATACGCAGGCTGAAATGGGAAAGAAAAGCAAAGCCCCGAGCTCCGAAGAAGAGAAAATAGCACCCTTGTATACAGACACGGCTTACAACAGAGACACGGGAATAGCTACGTGGGAAGGAATGTATAACATGCTCGAAGAGGAGAATCCCAGAGTAATGGAAGTTACCGCTGTCGCAGGCTCACAAAGCTCTTCTGAAGCATCCCTCGCAAAGCTAGCTTGCTCATTCTTACATCGGATAGCAGCAAGGCCAAGAATCCTCCCATACACGGACATGGTCAAATGGATATTGGATAACGCAGAAATAAAAAATAGACAATTCAAGGTTCATGGTCAAGGACTCATTGGCTCATTCGTCGCACAGGATTTAAAGCTTATGTATCATCTACCAGAACCACAAGTAATTTACAACAGACAGTTTACAGAGAATTTTGTAAAAGAAAATCCGGACCTGGCAGAAACTACCAAAGATTGGTCTAGGAGAGATGAGCCACTCAAGAAAGACAAACACGGTATGTACAGTACTAGTGCCCTTACCTCTCCATACTGCTTTGTTGCTGCCATGCTCTATAGAATATTTGGAATGCCAGATATTAACAAATTCTCATGGGAGTGGCTTCCATTATTGAATGCCGCCACAAATGCCACCATTGTAGATTGGGCCAGAGTTTTGTCTGATAACCTGGCCACAGCCATTGGCAATTATCGGTCCAAAAGGGCTACGGCTCAGAGGATTTATCCTCCTTTTTACCTTTCTGCATATATAATGGACGCAATATGTTATATTTCTAAGTTTCCTGTTATGGGTTGGAAGTGGACGACACAAGATCCTCTACCCATTCATGTATATCACAAAGAGTTATGGGACTCTCAGTTCATCCCATATTTTCACCAAATTTGTCATGGAGTTATGTTGCCCTTGTATAGAATTCTATATGATAAAGACCCTCCGAGATGCTCGCCTGAAGCACAAGTAGACATCCTCACTGTCGCAAGATGGTTCGGGGAAGAAATATTTACCTATGTTAGGGTTTTTGGAAGTTCTGTACCCCCTCATGTCTTGCCTGTATATATCCCTGATAAACTCTTAGCCCAAGAGATCCCCTACCAAACCTGTGGAGAAGGAGGCCTAACTAAATAATTAAAAGACAAAAAGAAGGCTATCTGGCCACAGTTTCCTATAGCCTGTGGGGCCTTCTCGCTATTCGATGTAGGTCACGCCTTTGCAGAAGTAAAGAATATCACGTGCTTACAGCTCTTCAAATTCACTGCAAGGTCATTTGACCCTTATGAGGTTGCCCACAATTTTACAACAGCAGTCAAGATAAAGGTATTTTCCGGAGAAAAATATTTATTTGATGATTTATTTCAGCAGAAAAACACATTGGAAGAAATTTTGCACACAACCTAACTGTAGCTACCCCTAGAAGAATTTCAAAGGTTCAAAACATACAGGGAAAGAAGGCTAGCCAGTGTTCCTTTGGAAAAGCTATGCCTAAAACCCCCAAGAGAGCCAACTCCAAGTGTCAGCCTCAGTGGAAGTTCAAGTACCAATGGATCTAAGTCCAAATCCGAAAAAAAAGTGTCTGAACACTCTAAAAGATCTGGAAATGAACTAAATAAGAACGAAGGGTCAGTGAATTATACTGCCCAATCAAAAGAACTTCCACATCAGCAGGTTATTGCTTCCCCACAAAGAAATCCCCCCCCTCTAGTTATCCAAGCACCACCAGTCACAGCTGAATTAGATAAAGAATGGGAAACCTTCAATGACTTGATCAATCTTGAAGGACAGACCATGAAGACAAATGTCAGTGATGTACAGATAATAAAAGAAGTAGTCACGGGAACAGTTAGCGAAGCCTCGGATGTGGAGCATATTCCTATTTCTCCATCCTCTGAGCTTGTACTAAAAGTAGAAGAAATCCCTCCCTTAGATGTATTTTATAGCTCACAGCATAAAGCAGTAGTAAGAAAGCAGAGAAAGAAAAGGAACTGGAAAGCACTCTCTCTCAAAACATAGAATAATTGGACGTCTTGTGGAAAGATCCCACAAGCAATCCCACAGAAAATCTCACCAAACTATCTCAAATCGCAGGAGCATACGCCTCCGCTACAATCGACAAAGCATCTAAGGTACAACAACTGCTAAAAGAAAGGGAAGAGCAGATACAAGTATTGCAACAACAATTGCAACAAGCCCATGCCAATAACGAAGCACAGCAACAGCTTGAAAAGTTGCAACAAGACTTCCAGCAGATGCAGTTAAGCTATCAGAAAATTTTGGATGAGAAAGGAAAACAATTACAGGATTTGAGAGAGATGCACAAGGACGACCCGAAGCTCAAAGAGTTCATCACAGAGTCCATTTCCCTGAATGAGCAATTACTACAGCAGCAAGAAGCATTTGGCCAAAAGATATCACAGTGGAGTCATTATTGCGAAATTAGTGATAAAACCACTAATCAAGTAATAGACTTGCAGAGTGACTACGATCTGATTGACAAACGAGTGACTGAATATTTGGCATGGCAAGAGACAGAGGAGGGTAAAAGAGCAGGTGCACCAAGAATTAATGAAAAACACAAGGAAATGCTCTTTAACAAATGGGACGAGCAAATCAGAGGAGCAGAGCAAGCAGCAGAAGGAGCAGCCACGGCGGCAAGCAGACTTATTGATTGTGTAAATGAGAATTTACACAGGGTAAATTTGATCGCAGAGACCACCCCGGGGTACTTACCAAATGCTCAACAGCTACAAGTAGATTGGAAACAGAGAGCTCAAGAAAAGGCTAAAGTAATCCAAAGGCTAAGTAAGTTAAAGCTGGGATTGTTACTGGACATACTTGGTAAAGCCACATAGCCAATGGATGACTATTAAGTGCATTATAAATGCAACCGAAAATATGGCGCCAGCTCTCATAGATTCTATTTTCTCAGCCAAGTTGAAAGCGGAAGTCACCCACCCAAATCTCCTTAAACAGATGTTGCGTACATGTGATTTCAGAGATCAAGCACAGAAATAGTTTAAGTTTAGTTTTAATTTCGTTTTATTTTCCTGAAAAAAGGACAGTCATTTAAACCGCATCCTTTATTTTTGTAATAATTTATTTTTAGAATTAGTCAGTAATATTTAAACCATTCTCATGCATTTAGAGAAGGGTCCAGAAATTTATCAAAAACTTGTCCTTGGAACATGCACTTTTGCACCGTCAGAGGAGGTTTTGGTAAATGAACGGAACAGGGTTTATTTAATATTTGCATTTGATATCTGCTATTGATGTTGCACTTTTGTACTCTTAGTAGATGTTAAATCAAAGAGAGATAAAGCAATCATCGCTTGAAGCTCATGAGTATGACTAGTTATAAATGGTACTTTTATCTCTTAACTATTTATGCTTATGCGTTAAAGTGATATTCAGTTTTCAATTATTTATATGTTACAGCATGAATGTTTGAGTTATCATTTGGCACTTTTGTACGGTGATAACTATTTGTTTATGTTTAGTGTATGAATAGCTCATTTATGCGATAAGTTTTAACAGTTGTTTCGTCTAACTTCTTATACGAAGTAGCTCATTTTTATCGAATTCTTTTCTTATGATAGCTGAATGATCTTTATTCCCAGTTATTGTATGAATTCTTTTTAGATCGCATAGAATCAAGATCACACCCCGGGTTAGCATAAATTTCGATGTTTTTCTGTTTATTAGAATACAATAACATAGCATTAGATTAGATAGAAGTATTCCATTTAGAACAGAAACCCCCATCTTTCTCACACACATACACACTGAATTGGGAAACTGGTCTCATATCCCCAGTCGAACCCGCTATACCAAACGGATAAGGCGCTGCCAACCAAGGTCCGAACCGGGCAGGTATCACCCTTGTTATCGACCCGATTTTCGGGGCCTTCAACAGGTTGCTATTATGGTTTTTAATATTATCAAAACTTGTTGAGCTTAAAATAAATGTCAAGTTAATGTGCTAAAGAATTCTCATAAGCATTTATCTCAGCATTATATGATTTTTTGTAACAAGAACCAAGGAAATACACCTGCGGTAGTGTATCTACAAATTGTTTGACGAAACCTTTCACTCAAAGCTTCAGCAAAACTTAGAAATTTATTGGTAAATTTAAGGTACTTTTAAGGAAGGTATCTTACAAAATTCCTACCAAGAGTTATATATATATATAAGATTCCATCTTATGTAATTTATGACATACATGGACATAATACATCATTTACTCTATTGCTTGTCTCTCTCTTCTCTTCTCTTTTAGACACTCTTTGTTAATATTCTTGGGAGAGCCAAAGATTGTCAAAGGTCCAAGGGTCGATTTATAGCACAAAGTGGGTCGAGTTCCTTATTCTTGCAGTTGGTTGAGTTCATTGTGTCATTGGACTGAGTTTTTCCTTTATTTTCAGCTAAGCCTAACTCCCATTATTGGTCATGGGTCTTCTCTTCAAGCTGGATGAGTTTTGGAAGTGTATTTGCTTGCATAAACCAAACCCCTGAGGAGCATGCAGAGGGGACACTTATTATCAGTCAAGGGCAGTGTTTCAATGAGTTGTAGATTACTTAAAAGGGGGCAAAGCCATCAATCATTTGTGGTTTATTTAACTGTTGGACAAGTTTAGTTCAAAGCAATGGATTCTCCCTTATCTGTTACACGAGTTACCTTCATTTAAGGCTAAGTTTTGTTCTCTGGTTGGCTAAGCGTTCACCCTTTTGTTGGTTGAGTTTACTTATGGGAAAAGGTTGTGCTATACCTTGTTGACTGAGCATATATATTAGAGGTTGTGTTTGAAATAGATAAGGGGTCGAGCTCCTAGTTGTAGGGCTTGGGCCACTAAGAATTATAGTTGGAGCAAACTTTGCCTTGAATACCCATTTGGTTGTGTAAATATCAGTTTCCTATGTCCACTATGTTTTTTTTTATTCCTACATTGTTTAAGTTTGTGAAATGGCTATGTGCTCTTAGAAGACTATTGTGTATTTTTTTGATGTTTCAATTAGAAATGGTATTATGTGGTTTCCATTATGGTTGTTAATATTATCGGTACTTATTGAGCTTAAAACAAATGTCAAGTTAATGTGTTAAAGAATTCTCGTAAGCATTTATCTCAGCATTATATGATTTTTTGTAACAAGAACCAAGGAAATACACCTGTGGTAGTATATCTACAAATTGTTTGAAGAAACCTTTCACTCCAAGCTTCAACAAAACTTAGAAATTTATTGGTAAATTTAAGGTACTTTTAAGGGAGGTATCTTACACAATTCCTACCAAGAGTTATATATAGATATAAGATTCCATCTTATGTAATTTATGACATACATGGACATAATACATCTCCATTTACTCTCTTGCTTGTCTCTCTCTTTTCTCCTCTTTTAGACACTCTTTGTTAATATTCTTTGATTAAAAGATGCATTGCACACATTGTTATTTTGGTTATATGTGTTGAGAAATCAATGCATGTGGTTATTAGGGTTTGATTCCTCTTTTCTTGATAATTACTTGTGATATGTGTTTGCTTCTTTACTTCTTTGTTATGTTATCTTTCATCAAGAAATTATCAAATCAAAAATGTATGAAGACAACAAGAGACACAAGATGTAGACACAGCCAAGGCAAAACTCCTTTCTAGGGGAAAACACAGTCAAACTCTTCTACTATAATCAAACCAAGTCAAAATGAGACAATCCAAGACCTTTTGACCAAGACAAAGGCCTCCTTCAATCACCAAGTCAACCCTCCTTTCACGTGGACAAAATCATGCCAAATTTAACTCCTTCAAAATTGCTTCAAACCACAACTTTGGCTCCATGCAACTCAGAATTCCAGACCTGCAGATACTGCAGAAATTTCGGCCCCTGCAACTGGCCCAAAAACCCTAAAAATCTCGCACATTAAAGAGATGATACCCAAAAACTTCAATTTTATCCTTCCTTTGATTTGACATTTCTCCTTGACTTCGTTCTCCTTTTTCTCTTCCTTCACTGTAGATTGAACTTGTTGATGGATAGATGCCAAATAGGTTGAGCTCTGCTTCTATTTACACTGCTTCCACGAGGTCAAATAGCCCCAAACTAATCCAACTTCATCAAGGTAGGGTCGACCTGGTGAGGTGATGAAAAATAACTATTTTGACTCAAAAATAATTTTCTTTACATGATACAAAAGCGCAAGAAAGGTCTAATAAATGTGACAATGATTCTTATGATTCAAGAAAAACCCTCGAAGCCTACAATGGAGGCTTTGACCTACAAATAAATAAAATGAACATGAAAACCATGCTTCAAAATAATTTTGTTTTTCTTCTTTTTCAATTTACAATAAATACATAATGATAAAGTACAATAGCAATTATGAACATCGACGATAGTTACATTTTCAACAATATGCACCCTTACTTGATATATACATGAGAAAATTTGTATATTTGTATATAATAGTTTGGATTCATATGAATGCATATGAATATATATGTTTTTTCAAAATTTGAAGATTTTATAAATTTTTGGCTGATAGGTTTTAGTCCAATTGTTTTTAGTTCCTGATACCCACCAAAATGGGTTACCCCATGGGAGAATTTTTTTTCTCCTACATTTGACAATCAGCAACCTCTGACATACACTATTTGATGATGATATGTCATGTGCCTTCGCCATTTGCATCAACCATGTGCCTCTGAGCATCCGACATTTAGATTTGTATAATGGCGAGCTACTATTCAAAAGGTACTTTGATAATTTTTGCAATCAGGTGCTTATGCTTTTTCGCTTTGAGCATTTAGTATGGATAAAGGGGTGATCTAGAAAATTGGCCAATCTTGGTCGTAAATCTATTCTCTCACCTTACCAAGGGGGTTAATCTTTATCCCTAGTCTAGTGGGACCTCACTTGAGGCCTTAGGGTTATAGGAGGGGCACTAACTGGAAAACCCAAATTGATATTGTGTGTTCATTATCCCCTATACCATACTTAACACTTTCCATCACACATTACAACCCTCGTATAGCACCTCCATTCTCTAGGTCTAACTTGCCATTGATTCTTTGAGATTTAGCACCCACATGTCCACATTACTTGAGTAGGGCCAGAAAATTATTGTCCGGGAGGTTGATGTAGTTAAAAGAGTGAAAAGCATATCATGTCCACAATAAAAGAAAAGAAAATCAAACTACAAAAGATGGTCAGGGCATAAATTAGTGCGTGGAAAAAAGTATAGCATTAGCTCTACCCTCTTCATATAACAATCACCCAGTTCCTCAGCACAAGTTGCTCCTTCAGAACACATCAAAAGGAACCCTTGTATGTTCCAACCCTTATGAGTGATAAATTGTCTCATGTTAAGGGGTAATAAAAATGCTACATCATAAAGAGCAAGTTCTAACAATATATGCAATAATACAATGTATTATCAAGAAGAAGTAAAAGTCGAACAAGACGGCTAGAAAAAGTAGGTCGAGCAGGGTAACTCATGCCTCCACAATTTCTCCCTCCTTTAAATTTATTTATTTATTTATTTATTTTTATTTTATTTTTGGCCTCGGATGTTAAGAGTGCCCCTCTTGTCCTCCTCCTCGTCGGTTATCAGACTCAGGCATTCTTGACATCATGTACCTCATGTTCAGCTCTCTCTCTCCATGCGCTCTTTACTGGGTCGTTGCTACGGTTCTATACATGTTCTTGTTCATGTAGATGTCCTATTGTTTGCATTTTTCATTACCTCATTTTTCATACATATATAGATATATTTTGTATTAGATTTAGCTTTTCTAGGAGTAGCATTTGCACTCGCACGTTGTACTCTTACTGGATCTATCCTCTAGTGCCATCAAGCTACTTTTGTGGTCATTCATTGGACAATAACAAAATTATCTTATCTTATCTTATACACTTAGGATGTGGACACCAAATGATCACCTCTAGTGCCACCTCTATCAAGGTAGGGAACAACTTTACAAGACTTGGTCTAGTTAGATATCGGAAGGTGATCCTTGTTTGAAGTGTTAGCATGCCCTTAATATTCAAGTTTGGTCCACTTATATGCATGTGTGATCTTGGTTTGTGATGAATGGTTGCCTTCACTTGAGTTCATGTTGTTTTGTCACATGGTCCATTGCAACCTAGGCCTTGAGGGCACCCTCTCTATACGTACCCAGGCCCTTCAGAGAGATATATGGCTTAGAAGATGCAACCTTCAGAGATTTGTGCCTCCAGACAGCATGAATGGATGTTACATGTCCCAGAGCACCTTCAAGACACAGGACGTTGATCTTCTTTGACCCAACATAGAGAATTTCTTCACAATGACACCACTAGACCCAACATATGCCCAATCTAGCCTTAAGACAACCTTATGGGCAGGACTTGACTCAGCCCAAATGAGGATGGCCTCCCATTGAGAGACTTGGAAGGGCTTGTTACACGTGGAGAAATCCTAACATTGGACAAAGGAGGTCGTATTTTGACAGTTGGAGACCCATGGAGACAACGTGATGGCACCCCAACTAGACTTAGTGCCCTAGAGGATGATTTGAGGGAAATTCCTTAAATTTTGGATGATCCAAGCACTTTGAAACTTTTTCACATCTCATCACACCTTGACATGGCATTTGGAACCTAAAAAGGTATGATGTCATACATGTGGGTATTTATTAGTTATTTTGTCACTTAGCTAATGGGTTGGCTTGTAACCCAAGATTTTCTTATGTCAAACTTGATTTAGGGGCTTCATTAGTCATAAACTAATAGAGGTAGAGCTCGTATAAACAAAGGTCACCACATTTATATTCTCATCATCACTCGTGGATCAATTCAAGCTCTCTTAAGGGATTTTGGCCTAGTTGAAATAGACTTGTTTCTTGTGGAGATGTGATCATTTGTGGAGTGTTTGCTTATGGAGACTTTCTATTACTTTGGAGATGTGATTTTGGAACAATAAAGGATGGTTCATGCATTTTCTAGGGTTTCATTTTTCATAAGTAGATCTCCCTCTAGACTCCATCACCCAAGATCAAGCACTGGCCTCTTTTGCATAGGTGATGACACCATCAATTTTTCCACTGCATAAATCACTCTCTCTATATTTTCGACCCTTTAAGGCAAGCCGCTACGCTAGGGTTAGGGCTGAATTTCAACTAGGGTGCATGTGTTGGCTTGTGAAAGGGTTTTATATGTGGTTGGTAACACATTGCCTTAAAATCATCTTTTTCCTGTGGTTAATTCTTCCACTTTAGGGTTGACGTCATAAGCCCTAGGGAAACCCTAATCTAGCCCTAGGGTTCAACTTGGGGCTTGTTGAAGGCTTGTTGTCCCTAAAATTGATCATATTCATTTATTCAGCATTTTCTTGGTTTTGTGCACCTAGGTAAGCCTATTAACCTTGCTTATTCATAAACCCTAGTCACTTGTGACCTAGATAGGCCTTTTGGAGGGCATGCTTTGCCTTATCTAAGCTAGTTTGAGCCTTGTCCTTAAGTTGAGTACCTATGCTAAGCCTGTCTTCGTCACCTCCAAGCCTTATACTTGAATATCCATTAGGTGAGCTAAATAGGGAAGCCTCCCTTGATGTGAGAATCCACTAAAGAGTAGGAGGTGGTGGCTATGGTGATAGTGGGCCACACCTCATAGTGTTGTTACTTGGTCTAGCTTTTGTCTTATGAGCTTCCACTCACAAGACCTAGTAGATTTTGAGGCAACAATTCTTATTTGGTTCACATTGTTGGGGTTGACTAGTTCAATGACCAGACTAGTTTTGATAACACTAATAGCGAATACCCTCCATTTGTTGAGCCAGTTAAAGGGTTAAGACCAAATCCTCTGCAAAGTGGACATTAAGAATTAGTTACCACCAAGCAAGGATATGCCTCTAATTTTCCCTTTCACTCTAGTAGCACCTAGCAACTAACTACGGGGCAAGTAGGTATTCTTGCCTAATAGAGTATTGCAAGTGAATAGTGTCAAACAAGACACCATTCACACTAACACAGCGAATACCATGAAAATAAAACCCATCATCACCACTATAATATTTTGTAAACGTTTTTTTATTATTAACAAGGAAAAACTATCTATTAGTCTCAGAAACCAAACATTTTCAATATTTCCCTTTTAGCTTCCTTCCATAAGAATATACTATGTAAATAAAAAATAGCTATAGCATTCTCCCTCAACTATTTAAAGTGGATTTGGCACTCCTTTTAGTTAAATTTCCCTTTACTTCCGTGCATAGTCTTATTTGGGGTTCAACACCAGCTTCAAGAATTCAAGGTTGAGCTTCAATCACTTTCATGCAATGCAGAAGACCACAAGTTCTTGAATTTTATAATACGAATTAGAAATCAATCCCACTACCCATCCGATCCCTTCAGGAGACCCCAGAGGACTAGCATATCCCAATAAATTTGAGCACTTGCCAAGCTTGTAGCCTTGATTGCTCTTACAGCTCAGACTACACTTGCAGCTGAGGATCTTCACACTGAAAGAGCTAGGTTCAAGTTTCAACACCGATAGGAATGAGAAATCAAAAATACCAATAAGTTATCCACAACGCGACAGCGAAATTGAATTCTCTCTGCATAAGAATAGAAAGACAACTATCGATCGTTGCTGAGATTAAAAATGTGTAGAAGCCAGTGCAATATAAAGTGTGTAAAAATTGTGAAGCAGAGATCCATAGAATTAACAAAGCGGTAGTCCTCCAAATGTCGGTCAATATCCTAGAGAAAAATGTTTCAGTGATTGAATAAAATAAATTCGAATGGTTTGGAGTAATTTCATTGATTCATAGTCAAGGTTGAAAGCATACAATGACAAATACCGAATATAGAGAATGCCGACAGCCTGAAAATTTGTGCACACCATCCAACAACCATGAACTCACTCCTAAAAAATATACTACGATAAAAAGTACAGAGATTTCAGCTACCGAAGCCAGTTATGCTTTACACATATTCAGAAATGAGGTTGGATGACTTGAACGTGTAATATTCTGATCTGCTACCACACTAAGGGTTGATCAGAATAAAAGAAGACTACTTTGTTGCATGATTATACATCTGCAGCATGAAAATGATACTTCAAAGTATATAAACTCAATTGTTAAGCAACTCGTTGGGGTGAACTTCCTGAACCGGAATTTTGGATAGCCTGTGACTATCTGAATCATCCAATATCTTCGCAGTATGAGACGAGGATTGTAAGTGAGGATCCTGAACTGTCTTTTCCTCGGGAGTTTGAAATCCATTTAATTCTCCATTTGAATTTTCAATCCTATTATCTCCATGATAAACCTTGTCACCAGGATAGCCACTTGTTTTCTCCGAAGAGACAGAGGGATTGTTTGAGTTTCCACTGAAACCAGCATATTCAGCCATAGCATTAAATTTCTGTTCCTGACAAAAATAACAAAGTGTTAATGGTAGTTACGAATAAGAAACCTGAAACATATTTCCACTAATACTTTGTCAAGTCAATCTACATTTAATATGAAACATTCTAAGATCAATAATGTTCACTACTCAAAGTTATAAAAAGTTCAAGAATCCGTGTTGCCTTCCAATTGGTCCTTGCAAATTCTTGTATGATGGAAAATTTACATCAGGTAATTTGGTACAAGCCAAATACTTGAATATTGTCCACCAAAACCTTATAGTCTGGTTTTCAAAAAAAACAATAAAAACCAGTATTTTTTCCTGGCCCTTCTTTTGCCAATATGAACTCAATATAAGAAGTCATAACATGAAACTCCAGCCAACATGTCTTCTGAGCACATCATACATGGATGTTAAAGGTAGTTTGGGCTGTTCCTTCTAGTAAAAGGCAGCGAAAATCTCCTTCCCCATTTTAAGAAAATATAAATGGATATGACTTTGTCTAGAGGAGCATTATTTATAAAGGGAATCTATCTCATGTCTCAATCAATTTTACCAGGGCCGGATGGCAGAATTACTCTATAAGAAAGAAGTGTATAAGTTGTCTTGGACTTGGGAAAAAAATCAGGAGTTGACTTGGAAATTTAAATGCACTAACTTGTACGAAAAATACATTTTTCATTAATATGAAAGTTTACAATGTCCTAATCCAAATTCTACCCAATAATTTGTTTCATAGTACATAGATGGTACTGCATAATATAAAACTCCATGGATGGCAGAAAAGTTGACAGGTCTGTTTGTTTGTTGAGATATTTGATCAGAAAAGCAAGTAAAATGAGTGCTTTATTGCTTTTCCCATGTATTTTATAGAGAGATAACCAAATATAACTTGCGAGTCAACCTCACCAAGTCAATTTTGCCATGCTCATGAGCTAAAGCCAGAAGCATACTTGGGTCTAAGTCAGACTCAAAGGAGCTGATTCAACTTAGTTTTCTCAAAGAGGATAGTCAAACTTGACAGTCTATCAGACTTAGAAGAGAAATGTAACATTGGCCTCAATATGAATAGGTTAAAGAATAGAGTATTGGTCTACCCTTGAAATGATGCTCCAGATATAGTGGGCCGTGTTGCCTCAAAATCTAGCAGGCCTTGTGAGAGGCCTCACAAGACAAGGACTAGACCAAGTGACAACACTGTGAGGTGGGGCCCAATGTCACCACAGCCACCACCTCCTGCTCTTTATGGATTTTCACCACAAGGGGGGCTTCCCTATGTATAGTCACCTAAGGGATATTCTAAGTTTCAGGCTAGGAGGTGACAAGGATAGGCTAATGAAAGACGCTCAAGGACAAGACTCAAACTAGCATGAGCAAGGCAAAATGTGCCCTACAAAATCCTATCTAGGGTACAAGTGATGTAGGGTTTAGTGAATAAGAATGGTAACAAGCTTACCAAGGTACACAAGGCCAAGAAAAGGCTTGACAAGATGAATATAATCAATGCTTGCGACAACAAGCCTTTAATAAGCCCCAGGTTGAGGCCTACGGCTAGATTAGGGTTCACCCTAGGGAAAAATTGCTTAGGGCTTGTGATGTCAACCCTATAAAGGAGGAATTCACCCTGGAAAAGGTGTGACTTTGAGGAAATGAGTTACGAACCACATGTAGAACCTTTACAAAGGTAAAATGCACTTACCTAATTGAATTTGGCCCTAAGCCTAGCCTAGCGGCTTGCCTTGAAGGGCCAAAACTTTAAAGGAGAGAAAAATTTAGGTTTTGGGAAAATTTTACAGTGTGATCACCTATGTGGAAAGGTCAGTGCTTATTCCTGGGTGATGGAGTCTAGAGGGGGATCTACTTATGAAAAATCAAACCTTAGAATGGAGTAAGGGATAATGAAAAACCCTACTTTTCAAACCCTAGCTATCATTTTATGAGGGAACAAAATCATTGAGGAGAGCTTAAAAAGAAGGATCACTCAAGGGATTGTCACGCAAATCTTAAAGGGCAATGCATACAATACTTTGCAAGAATTAATAGAAAAATATTCAACAAAACTATCAGCGATAGCCATAAAAAGATAATCAACATGTAGAATACTTACAAGAAATGCATTAACCAATCCTCTCTTATCCCAAAATGATGTATTCACAACAAGAGAGAGTTTTTCGAAAGCAAAATCTCCACAATAGATCACATCTCCACAAGTATACAAGAGTATTTTAGCTAGGCCAAAATCCTTCAAAGAGGTCGTGTTGACCACACATGTGTCAACTCCCCCAAGATGCAGAGTACAGGTCAATATAGATGAAAATTTTTCAGATTCATCATCATCATGCAGCTTCGAGATTGTCATTGTAGTTCCAAATTTTGCAGCTCTATGGGCCTTTATTGTAAAAATGATTTTCGTATGTCTATTAAGCCATGTAAAACATCTAGGTAAGCCTATGATTCTTACTAAAGAGTTTCACTCTAGGGAGTTTTTTTTTCCTCCACTAATTATTTGTGTTTTTTGATGCTTATAATTGGTAGAGTTTTCTCCCACACATACCCCAAAGTTGGAGTGGGGCTCGATGGTAAGGTCTTAGACAAGTCATAATGTTATCGAGTCTATGTAAATTATCATACTAGATCATCTGTCAAGTGTCGCAGAATTTGGTTGTGTCTATAGGTCATGTTTAATTGTAAAATTTCCCCTTCTATATGGGATGTCTATGTAATATTTGATGTAAAAAGTGTTGTCTATAGAAATTATAGGGGGTATAAGTACTTGATTTTACACCTCAACTCCTAAACTTTCTATCTAGACACACTTTGAGGGTGGAAAATATATGTAAAGCCTCTCTTGAGGCATTTATTTTATTTTCTAGCAAAAAATGTAAAAACTAACTAGCTGGAAATTTGTCGAAAAATTAAAATGAGAGAAAATTAAATTCTCTCCAAGTGGAAAAATTATTAAAAATTATTGAGGACTTTTCTGAAAAGGAACAAGTCAAAAATATGAGAAAGGTCACATTTCCAAGGCAGAAAGTTCCACTCAAAAAATTCGTTGGGCCAAAAAAATAATTTCAAGGGAAAATCGAATTTTTGGTCCAAGTGGGTATTTTGAATGAGAGGATTTCGAGAAAAATATTTTTGAAGATTTCCCAATGGTCCAAAACCATCCAGAATTCAAAGATTGGTCCATCCAGCAGATGCATCAAGGAAATCAAATTTTTCTGGAGATTTCTGCAGCAGTTATCAAGGGTTCGAAACTTTTTGAAGAGGATCAAGCCATGGATCAAGGGAAGTAGACGTTTTTCCACTTGGAGGGGTCTCATGCTCTCATTTTTTCTATATAAGGAAGCTATTTGCTTATTGTATCATCAAAAGATCATGAAAAAATTGTAATCGAGCTCTAAGTCAAGCTATGTTGATCTCTAATATCTTTTAGAAATAATAAAGAAGTCTTTGGGGTTTATTCATGGTGGTGTTCCTCTTCTGCTTCTTGTGGTAATATTTTTTTGAATCATGTTCAAGGGCGTGACGGTCAAGGTCTCACGGTCCAATGAGACATTGATGATTGCAGGGGACACAGTTCTCGAGGAGCAGAATTTTGTCGGCGGAAATGAGTCAGCATAGGGAAATGGCTGCAGAGAAAACCAGGATTGGACGTGGGCAGAGGCAACGAAGGGGGAATAGCACAGTGCAGGCCTACGGAAATTGGACAGTGTTGCAAGTGACAATGGCAAGATAGGATGACTGCAATGGTAAGAACGGACAACGGCAAGGTAGAAGCAGATATGGAATGTTTTTTTTACTATGCCGACGGGAGAGCAGTGGTCGCAGAGTACGAAGTCAGCTAGGGGCGGCTAACGGTGGTCGTGTGGCATGTTGACGCCTGTTGTGCAATGCACTGCGAATGGTGGTCTCCAGGTGGCACCGCAGGACGTCAGAGTTGGTTGGCTGGCTCTTCTATTTATTTTTATTTTATTTTTTCTTTGTTTGTATTTTTATATTTTCTTTTTCTTTTTCTTTCTATATTTTTAAACTTTTTTTTTACATATTGTTTTTTTAAACTTATATATATATATATATATATATATATATATATATATTCCCTTTTTTCTTCTTTTTTTTCTTTTTTTTTTTTTTTTCATGTTTTTTTTTATTTGCTTTTTAATTAGATATATTTTTACCATTTTTTCTATTCTCCTCCTTTCTTTCTTAACCTTTATATATATATTATTATAATATATATATATATATATATTATATATATTTTTATTTTATTTTTTAATTTTCTCATTTCGATTTTTTTTATAACACTTTTTTTTTAAATAATGGCCAAAGGTCTGACGGTAAAATGGAGAATCTCCAGAAACTATATCGCAAAACGCTTTGATCTCAACGACAACAAAGTTGACAGAAAGTTGATGGCCAAAGGCCGGATTAAACTAACTCTGTGCAACAGCTAAGCGGCCAGAGGATTGAATAGCTCTGATACCAATGTTACGAACAAAGTTCGTATATGCAACAAAATGTTCACAACACTTCAAAGATGAAGACTTCCATTAAAATTACAAGTATGTATGTTGAATAGTGTATATAAGAATTGATATGAGATGTGATTGTTACAAATGATGGCCCACTTATACACCTAGGCAGGTGCCCTTTCATTGAATGGTCATGTCTTTTTGAAGTTAGAACATTCCCCTTCATTAACTAACCACTGGTTAATTAATCATTAATTATGATTATTTATTGTTTACATTAATTTTATTATTTTTTTATAAATTATTTTCATAACAACTATTATTTTATTGAGTACTTTGTTAAGCCAAAACCTCATATATGCAAGGCTCCTCTTATAGTGGTCCAAAGTTTGAGGAGACAATATACAATTGTTTGGCATATTATTGTTGCTTGTTTGGAACTTGAGGCTTGTGGTTTGTTATGAATAAATACAATAATGTAAAACAATAATAATGATAATAAATAATGATTAATGAAAAGGTATGTCCCTAACGGCATAACCATTCGTGAAGAGGTACCTGCCTAGAGTATATAAAGAGTTCCTCACCCTCATTGTAATCATCTCATATCAATTCTTTTATAATATGCAATACACAATTACTTGTCCTACAATGGATGTCTTTGTCTTTGAAGTATTTGAAGCTTACATCGTTGCATATACGAACTTTGTTCGTTACATTGGTATCATAGTTATTTGATCCTCTGGCCGCTTAACTATTGCAGAGAACCAATTTGATCTGGCCCTTGGCCATCAACACATTGTCAACATTGTTGTTTTGTAATTGAAGCATTTCGCTCGAGTTTGGAGTTTCTCCATTTCTCAGTTTTGTCATTCAGGCCTTTGCCCATTTTTTTTTAAGCGCATATATTATAGAAAAAACTAAAAAAAAAAGAAAGGAAATGAAAATATGAAAAAAAAAGGAGAAAAAAAAAACAAAAAACAAAACAAAACAGTATCAAGAAAAAAACAAGTCTATATTTTAGGAAAAACAAAAAAGAGGAAAAAAAAATTATAAAAATAAGGTATACAAAAAAATTCAAATAAAAAATCAAGTAGAAAAAATTAAAAAAAAAAAATTATATAGCAAGCGTGTGTTGTGTTCATTTATATATATATATATAAATATATATTAAAAAAAAAATGAACACAACGCACACGTTACCTGTTTGGCTGAACCGACCCTGTGACACTATCGTCTTCCATCTGCACGCATCTAACCTAAAGCTCCACCACCACCACAAACGAAACCACTGTCGCAGCACGGCTGCAGCCACAGTGCCAACTCCGTCGACATCAGACCAACCCGTCCGCAGCCACATACCAAGTCTGACAACTGTCTCAACCTCAACCAATACTTTGGGGCTGATGAACTGCCCTCTGCAACTGCTGCTCAACTGGGTGCACCATCGTTGTCCGACCACTTCGCATAGTCGTCGTCCGAAATAGCCATTGTTGTGGAAGAAAACACCACCACTGCTCCACGTCCTCAGGTCGTAACGCAGGTTTGACTACCGCCACCATATTGTTGTTGCATGTTAAGTTTCCCCCACAACACTGCTCCCCCAACAGACACAGTGCACTCTCTGTCATGCTGCTTTGTAGACACAATACAGCGGACTTCTTGTATTCTCAACCACAATCCTATTTGTCGTTGTCTCTACACCATTCCTATTCAATGGCTACTACGCCCATTCTCTTTCTCTTTCCCGAACCACCAATTCAATGAGAAAACAATATTATTTTGGAGGAAACTAAATATTAATTTCCAGAAGTCTCGTTTCCAAGCGTTGCAAGCCTCCACAAGATACATTGGTCAATTAATTAAGCAAGCCATTGTCGTTGGGATAAGGTGTGAGGACTCGTACAAAAAAAAAAAAAAAACTATAAATTAAATTAACATAGTTTTAACCCTGAAACTCATGTAAATCAAAATTTAAATCTAAGTTGAACGTCCAATGAGTATTCTATCATAAATCTATTCGAAGGTGATCTCAGTAAATATTCACTTTTGAGAGGCATTACATATTTTCAATCTATTCGAAGGTGATCTCAGCGTAAAGAGAGAGGAGAAGAGGTAACTATTGGAAAAAAAAATCAATATTAAGTAGAAGTTTATTAAAAAACAAAGAGTTCAAAGGGGAATAATAAACCTTTATTTAACATATCAAAGGTGTAAAGTGAAAAGAATTAGTTGATAAAAAAGAAAAAAAAATAATAGAGGGTTATAAAGAATAATATATATATATATATATAAAGGGCCATTTAGTGTGGATGTCAAAATATTTTTCGACGAAAAATTAACGACAAACAACATGGAGTCCAAGTCAGAATTGAAGGAAGGACGATTTTCCTATAAGGGTATTTTAATCACACATCACGGGTTAATTACATTAAGAGGAACCATCCAAAGGGAAAAAGTTAATATCGCTATTAGTACAAGCAACGACGAAAATTACATAAATATTCGCTGGTGAATCGATAGTTATTTTCAGATGCCAATGTACGCAAAACAAACAGATTTTTTTGGAAAAAAATATGAAACTAATGATTTACAAATAACAATAGATCATTATGAGTACATATCACAATTTTGTGTTGTAAAAATGCATGACATAGAGGTTGACATAATTCTTGGTCAACCTTGGTTTAAAGAATTGGGTACATTCATGTTAAACATACAGAACAAAAAAAAAATGAACTTTCTTATAAGGGATAGTTGACCACATTGCAAGACACGACAATGAAGTCAAAATCGATAATGTCCTCATCAGAAGTCTTTAAGGATGTTACAAAATTGATACTTCAAATGAATCAAAACTCAATATCGAAGAAACAAAAAGAACTTGATGAGGCCATATCCAATCAAAACAAAGAAAAATCTCGTTTAAAAAGATCATATCCAGAAACTACTTGCACAAATAAAAAAGTGAAAAACTAAGAAGCACAAGTTAGAACAAGAAAAAGAAATTAAGCAAAGCCTCTCGGTAGAAATCACATAAAAGAATTTTTTGGTCGACGCGTTTCGAACCAACAAGTGTGGTTCATCATTAGGGCCAGATGAAGAGGTAGACCATGGCAAAGGCTTAAATAGTGAGCAATGTAGAGACATAATTTCAAGTAACGGCTATATTTGAACAATAATATTTATATGATGATATTAATTTATTAATATATTAAAAACAAATATTATTACGTAACGGCTATATTAAATGGCTAATTTTTGAAAAATAATGATATTAGGTTATTAGTTTATT
>APFE031558602.1:208772-222794 GCA_000404065.3 Pinus taeda
GAGTTGCAGCTGAGGGGCATTGAGTACAAAGAAACAAAGGGCAGAGATAGTGCCGAAAGAGCGGCACATTAGCCAAAGAGAGAGACGCAAAGTAGTCAAAGCTCACGCAGGACCACGCAGAGGCAGTCGGGAGTTGCGCAGAGCCTCAAAGAGGTCAGTGTTGCTGACGCAGAGGGCCAAAAAGCTGATGCAGGCCCTCCCAAAGCTAACGCAGACCCATTCAGTGTGACACAAGGCCAACGCTAGGCAGAGAGGGGCTGACGTAGTCCGGAAAGAGCAGACACTGGGGTTATTGGGCCAGATTGGTGTTGCGGCGCTGCTGGAAGGATTATCCCGGGTTTCAGCCAGGAAATTTGTCTCAAACTGAGAGGTATTACTGCCAAGGAAATTCTTTGTTGGGTAGGCCAATTACGGCACCCAGATTGTACTCTAACATTTCTTAATAAGAAAACCCTCAGATAGCTGCACTGTTTTTCCCACATTGGGTTTTTCTGGGGACATTGGTCCAAAATAACAGTGTCATTTGGTGTGATTGTTTATGTTTCTTTCAGTTGTTGATCTGTAATATGTTGAGCATGCACTAGTGTTTATTTTCAGTATTTACATTGTAAATAACTTGTTAAGTAACGGAACAAGTAGGTAGGAATAAATCAGATAAAGCGCATGGAGGGTTTCTAACTAAGTAGACTTAGAAACTTCAACATGTTATCAAAGTGTGATTGCAGATCACAGGAGGACTGAGGACATCAACCGAGCGGAGCAATAGCAGTAGAAAACAGTTGTCCTGAAGTGACAGAGGTTGTTTCTAGCAGAGCAGCAACAAGGGAAGGGTGACGCAATAGCAACAGAAAACAGTTGTCCCAAGGTGACAGAAGTTGTTTCTAGCAAAGCAGCAACAAGGGAAGGGTGACGCAGTGCCTACATCATCAAGGGTGAGCCAAGAAGAGGAAGCGCAGAGGCTAAGGAAGGCAAAGGGAGCCTCACGCAAAGCCACATAGAAGCTAGGAGGGCTAATGCAATTGGCTGAGGAGGCCGGGTCGATGGTGTCGAGATTGCGCAGAGCCTAGGAGCTCTCACCTTCAGCTTGTTGGGGTTTAGAAGGCTGTGGGAATATTGCAGAGTGGAGCTAGTGAGGTACTGTAGTCAGAACAGTACCTGATAGAGCAAGGCCAAGAGGAGGGAGTTGCAAATGAGGGTTTCTAGTCGAGGAACCCGGAACAGTGGTGTGGTTGCACAAGACGATCAGAGTAGGGGGCATCTCGACAGCGGCAAAAGGATTTCCAGGAGGGAAATCAAGACTCAAAGGGAGTCCAGAAGTGAACTTCCAGACGGGAAGTAGAGACTCGGAGGAGTCGAACAGAGAACTTTTAGGAGGGAAGTAGAAGAGCATCATGGCACTACATGGAGTAAGAGACCAGGATAGACTAGACGGAGCGTCGAACTTCGCAGTCTGGAAGGCCAAAATCTTATTCGTACTTGACAGAAATTGTGTCAAGAACTTCGCCTTGAAGGTTATAGCTATCCCAGTCGACCCCAATGATAACGACAAGTGCGAGGAGGCAATGGCGAGGGCCAAGAGCATCATCCTTGACGGGGTCAAGGACCATGTAGTACCACACATTGCCGAGAAGGAAACGGCATATGAGATGTGGGAGGCCCTCAAGAAATTGTACCAACACACTTCTGTGCAGAGAAAAATGTTACTTGAGAATCAGTTGAGGTCGTATCAGATGAAGAAGGGGGAGCCAATTGACAACTTCCTCGTAGGACTGAATGAGATCCGAGATCAGTTGACTGCTATAGAAGCCATGTCGAATCAGGAATTGATGGTGAGGACGGCCCTAAATGCAGTCTCAGAAGACTGGGAGCTATTTGTCCAAAGTATACTGGGCAGAGGGACACTTCCGCCTTGGGATGAGATGTGAGTTGCTCTTCGCCAAGAAGAGATCAGACGGTAATCAAAGACATGTAGCAGCAGCAAGGGGATCAAAGTCAAGCAGGAGGAGGAAGATGTTGCCCTAGCATCTGAGGGAAAGCAAGAAAAGTGGAAGAAGAAAGATCTCTCCAAGATCAATTGCTTCCACTATGGGGAGTTAGGTCATTATGCGACCCAGTGTCCAAGGAAGAAGAGTAAGGGAGAGTCTTCCGAGACTAAGGCAGCGCCAGCAAGGGCAGATAAGGAAGTGTTGATAGACGATGACTGTGCCATGAGTGCACACGCACCACTTGAGCGAAAGTGGGGAGACATCGAGCTGTAGTCAAGTGGACTATAGGCGATGAGGGGCAGGATCCTCAGGGTACGCAGCCTCTTGGATTAGACCTTGCTATGGGAGCCCCGAAGAAGAGTAGCAAGACTGGTTGAGTCGGGTAGAGATGGATATGGATGGAGCAGCAGAGAGAGCTACAGTGCAGGAGTCCTGAGACAGTGCGAAGCTAACAGGCTGCAGTAGTGTGAGAGGCACAAGAGTGTTGCACCAATGCAGGATGGCTCAGAGAGGTGTGCAACGGTGCGAGATGCGGGGAGTTGTTGCAGCAGCGCAAAGGTCAGAGAGGGAGCACTTGTCAGCAGCAAAGGGAGCTTCAACATCAGGAGGGTCTCTAGCCCCACAAAGAGGTCAGAGTTGGGAGATCAGTTACTTACTTCTCAGTAACTGAGTTGCAGTGCAGCAATGGGCAACACAATGCAACATGATGAGAAGAGGTGCAGTGCTAGGAGAAAGGAACAGCAGCAACACGGATACAGAGGGAGTTGTCGTACAGATGCAGTAATGGCAATGGCAGAACCATGGGCAGCAGTACAGGATACAGCAACGCAGAGGATGGTGGGCAGCAGGCCTAGCATCAACACAGGGACCGATGCCGGATGATCAGAGTAATACTCAGTGACGAGTATTGCTAGAGCACAGTCCTCGCTAAGAGGGAGTGTTGATTTGTGGTAACATCGGATGTGCTCTAGCCACGAAATTTGGTGGAGAGGTTTGGGCACATGAGATCTCCAATACCAAGAAAGGGTTTGGGCAAATTCTAAAAAGTTCAGGAGATATTAAAATAATTAATATTTTTAATGGAGTCCCTAAGTCTAAACTTAGGGAAAATACAATATTAATGTGTATTAATATGAAACTGTGTTAGAATGGTCCAAACGACATGGATCAAGCCAGATCTAATCTTAGTCGTTGATTAGGGATTTAATCTTGGTCGTTGATATGTCAACAGGAAAAGTATAAGAGGAGGCTTGAGGGTCACTTGGAGAACACACTAGAGTGATCAGTCATTCTATTTTCTAGAGCAAGGTTTGCTAAGAGAGATAGAATTAGTGATCCAGAGTTGTCGCTGAGGGGCAATGAGTACAGAGAAATAGAGAGGCAGAGATATTGCCAGAAGAGCAGCGCAGTAGCCAGAGAGAGAGACGCAGAGCATCCAGAGCTCATGCAGGGCCACGCAGAGGCAGTCGGACGCTGCGCAGAGCCTCAGAGAGGCCAGTGTTGCTGACGCAGAGGGCTAGAAAGCTGACGCAGGGCCTCCCAAGGCTGATGCAGACCCATTTAGGGTGACGCACGGCCAGTGCTGGGCAAAGAGGAGCTGACGCAGTCCGGAAAGTGCAGACGTTGAGGCTTTTGGGGCAAATTGGTGCTGAGGAGCTGCCGGAAGGATTATCCGGGGTTTCAGCCAGGAAATTTGTCTCAAACTGAGAGGTATTACTGCCAAGGAAATTCTCTGTTGAGTAGGCCAGTTACAGCACCCACACTGTACTCTGATATTGCTTAATAAGAAAACCCTCAGATAGCTGCACCGGTTTTCCCACATTGGGTTTTTCCGGGGACATTGGTCCAAAATAATGGTGTCATTTGGTGTGATTGTTTCTGTTTCTTTCAATTGTTGATCTGTAATATGTTGAGTATGCACTTGTGTTTATTTTCAATATTTACATTGTAAATAACTTGTTAAGTAACGGAACAAGTAGGTAGGAATAAATCAGATAAAGTGCATGGAGGGTTTCTAACTAAGTAGACTTGGAAACTTCAACAATTGTTCCTTCAATGCTTCATACAAACTAAACCATCTGAGCCACTGTCCACTGTACCTAACCCACATAAAGTCTTTGTCCACAGTATCCGAGCCTTCTTCAAAATTTAACGATGTTTCATATTCCAAAGCTGTCACAGGGTCCGAGCAAAGGATCTAAACCTCTATTTTGACATAGTTCGAGGCTACAGCAAGGGATCTGAGACACAATCTGAAGTTACAACAAGGGATCTGAACAGCAAATTGATGATGACACAATCCAATGAGAAGATCTGAGCCTCTGTCCAAGAATCCGACCTATTGTTTTCACTTAGGAGACAGTCTGAAGCTACTGATCACAGGGAGGCCGAGAATTTACTTTTGTACAGTTCGAGCTACAAAAGTTGCCACAGTTAGCCTAAAAATCACAGTGAGTTGAGGTTCTAAGATGCCCTTATCTTCTTTCTTCAAGTTTTATGCTCCTTTTCTCCTTTTGTTCACGAGTTGTGAAGAGTGATTATGTTTCCTGTGATTGTGTGCAGAAGTTCTGGATCAAAATGAGGTCGAATGTCCCATATTTATAGTGTTTTTCCAGTCGAACAAGCGAAGAGACATGTCTCATAGGTAGGCCAACATGAGATGCCAGTATAGGTCAGCTCACTGTCATAAATAAATTCCTTAATTTCAAAAATCCATTTCTCCCAAAGCACTTGGAGTTTTGGGCCAAGTAATAGCTTGTTGGAAAGGCAAAAATGTGCTTTAAAAGATGGTGTAGGTGTCATAATTAAATGTTGCCTCTAAGGTAGTGAAAAAATATTTTTTAATGTGACTTGTCATTTATTAGTGCAGAATTTGAGGTAGGGCAATTAGGCCTCTTCATGGTTTGGCTTCTTGTTAGGCTTCTTCATCAGAGGCTTATAATGTCATCAAGATATGTCATTAATCATACGAAGCATTGAATTTTCCATGTCATCATAAAGTCTTCCATCATCAAGATCATCTGAAGTGAGAACATCTAAGGTTATGGCTTCATCATCAAGATCATCAAAGGTACACAATTGGCACATCTTCATTAGTGTCTTGATACCTTCAAGAGTTATGACATCATTTGGCATCTCAAAAATATTTGTCATCCCGGCCAATACCATATTGACATCACTGACAACCTAGATTAACATTGTGTGCCCCCACATGTCATTTGGAGCACCAAAGGTTATTACAAGGGGCCAATCCCTTGTCCGCTGCTTTTGAAGGTCCTATTCTTCATTGTGGCAGCCATGGACGTCATTAGGCCTCTTAGAAGGCCCTACGACATGCATAGATTATTATTTGACCTCTTGAGAGGCTTACTTTTTCATTTATGAGCTAATTTGGTGGGTTTGTCACCAAAAGTTGTATTATTAGCACATTATTTTATTTTTGGGGCTTATGTAGGCCAAGGAGGCTAATTCGAACTCCTAAGATGTGTATAAATACAAGTGAGGTGAGATCATTTCTCATCATCACTTTGGGTTTGGATCACTTATCTCTCTTGACATTTTCGCACTTTTTCTAAGGATGAATTGGAGCTTTATGGATGAGTTTTGATGTATGGATATTGGTCTATCTTCTCTTGGAGCTTCTTTATTGTCAATTGTGAATCGCTCGATATACTCTATTACATGTAAGTACGTGTTTTTGATGTTATTCTTTTTTAATTGTCATATATGTTGGACTGGGATTTTCATTGTTCTAGGGTAATTGTTGCATGCATTTACTGCTTAATATTGTAGAATTTGTCTCTATTATAGCATTTCCTTCAATATATGGGCCATGTAATAGGAGCAAAATCTCCTAAGGGTAAAATTTGACCTTTACAAGCCATTTCTCTTGCACATCGAAGTATAAAAGCTGCAAGGTTGCGTCTTCTTTACCTACAAGGCAAACAAAGTGACCTTGAGGCCTTCTTGACTAAGAACCAAGAAATCCTACTCTCACTCAACATAGACTCCATTCTCCCAAAGACTAAGGCACTAATCTAACAAGGGTGGTCACTAAAATCCACATTTTGTCACATTCTTCTAGGACTAGCCACATTGGGGTGACTAGGGCATCGATTTCTCGGCAAGCTAGCCATCAAAAAAATTCGATCTCCTAGGGTTTCCTGTGTTGGCTTTTCCTCTAGCCCTCCTCCAATTTTGAGGCCATTCTAACGATGGAGTTGGAAGACAAAGTCAATTCCTAGCTTTAGTATCAAAACTTGCCCTGTCATCCCCAAAGCTAGTACCTCATAAGGTCAAGACAACATCTTCAAGGGAAATTCTTCTCTTGACCCTTTTCCCCACCTTATCTAGGGTAGGAATATCATTGGTTGCTTCATACCTTCCCCATATCCTAGACCGAGTCCACTTGGCCCCGTGTGATCTCGTTCCTTCAAAAGACACTTCTTCAAGAACCATCCGGTATACCAATTCTAACAAGGATTTTAGGGATTGGGGAACTCCTTCACAATCTTATTCCCATAAATCTAGCCCTCAAAATCTTCTCTTCCTTTCCCTAGAAACACATAGTGCCTTGCTTAGAAAGCAAGCAATCTCTATCCTTCAAACTTTCTGGAAAAGGGTATGGGTCACTCATATCCATTGACTTATCATTCATTAGTGACTCCATACATATCGAGTCCCCTCCCATCAGTGAAAGTCCGTAAATAGAAGGTAGCCTTAGTTGAGGTGACAGTGGGCTAAGTCTCCATTTGTTGCCCTTGGCCTAGCATTTGCCCTTTAGGGATCCCCTTTATGTCCCCTACTAGTTTGAACAGTAACAAGCCTAACGGTACCTAGAGAGGCTGAAAGATTTAGTCCATCTTAGTCCCACCCGAATAGATTTCCCTGGTGAGGAATCTAGTCTGTGGCACTATGAGTGCCTAAACTCTTCATGGTTCCTCTGTTTTGGGATCTTCCATATACTTGTATGTATGAATACCTCCCTAGTTAAGAGAGAGTGCCTAGTTAAGAGAGTGCTAAAGAATGTAACTAGGCTTGGTCTTCATAATAGTATTTGAGTCATAATGAAATGTATTTATCAAAAGAAAGAAAAATATTTTTTATTATTATTGTTATGATTTATTAAAGCATGGGTTTCATGCTTGGATCATCGTGTTTTTAGGTCAAAGTCCGTATTGAGGACTTCTAAGTTTTGTCTTGAGTCATTGGAGTCATTGTCCATTTAAAGAGACCCTTCTTGGGCTTTTGAATCATGTAAAAAATAATTAATATTGAGTAAAATAAGTCATTTGTCACCCCCACACCAAGTGGGCCCTTACCTAATCAAATCGACCTACATGAGGGTAATTTGACCGGCCTACATGAGGGTAATTTGACCTCCAGAAATGGGTATATATACAAGCAGTTCAATTCATTTGGAGGACATATCTCACACAAGTTCGATATCCAAGAGGAGGAGGCAGAAAAAGTGCGAAATTCCAAGAGGAGATTTGCTGGATAAGGAAAATCAAAGTTTTTGGATTCTCTCTCTCTCTCTCTCTCACGTGTGGATTTACTGGGCTATTTGTTGGAAGGTTGAAATTACTGTTGGGTCGAAGTTTCTATTGGGTCAAAGATTTTGTTAGGCTACTGTTGGGTCAAAGTTTTGCTGGACTACTGTTGGGTCAAAGTCTTGTTGTTGCATATAGGTAAAAGTTGTTGTTGGAAGCTTATCGTCTACAGTAGAAGGAAGGGGCTGACTTGGTGGTTGGATGAAGTTTTTGTTTAGGTCAAGGAGTCTTGGATCATCTCGCGAAATTATTAAGGAAGAGTTGTTGACTGGGTTATCCCCTAGATAGGGTTTTACCCTAGTTGTCCGCCTACATCTGGAGCCTTTGATCTTCATGTTATTGTTATTGGTAATTGCTTGTTGAACTAAGATAAAAAAAGAAATCAAGAAAGTTAATAAGAAAATAAGAATATCACAAGTGATTATCATCATAAAGAAAAAATTTCTGCCTTTCTAATTTTCTAACAACATATATCCATGAATGATCAATGTTATGTGGAACATATGGTTAATTATGATTTATGGATGATACATGATTTATATGATTATATATGCTTAATATTTCACTAAGCAGGATGTCGTAGGGGACCTGGTCATTTGACAACAAGGTGTTGATCTAGATTGTCATTGATATCAATATGGCAATATTCTGGATAGTAAATAATGATGTGAAGTCAAGCAGAGCAGATCCATGAAACAACAGCAGTAGGAAGAGTTCATCGGAGACCATCAAAGAAGAGCTAATTAGAAGAAGAGCTATCGGAGCAGTGTATCCAAAGTCATAGGAATAAAGAGAAACCACAAGAGCGACGAGCCAAGACAATGCAGATCTATCGCATATGCCAAGATTAAGAGCCATATCGGAGGAAGTAATAAACCATGGGAACCCTTTCGACAGTATATTGGCAGAAATCTTATCGGCGGTTCTATTATACTAAGTTATGTAAACACTGCTCAAACCCCTGATTGCGATATGTGTTACGAACCCAATGGTCCCATTACAACACGCCCTAAAAAATATCGCATTTGCCATATCGCTAACCTTAAAACCTTGTCACATACAAATCCATCAATTGCGATATAATATGTGGACCTGCTAGGCCATTATACTCCACCTTAATGGAATATCACATTTGCATTGGAAGTTATGTATCACAAAGGAATGCCACTTAAATCATCTGATTACGATAATACGACCCTGCGGGACCATTACAATTCAACTTAATGAAATATCGCATCCGCAAGAATCGCAAGTTTCAAAGGGATTTCAAAACGTTGATTATGATATAATACGCGGACTCGATAGCTCCATAGAATATACCTTTATGTAATATCACGTCCAGGTATCGGGGAAGTTACGCAAATCATAAGGGTTGTCACTGCCAGACCACTGATTGCGATAAGACTTGTGAACTAGGCCGCCGATTGCGATAAGTCTTGTGAACCCAACCGCTGATTGTGATATTAGCTGTGGACCCGACAGATCTATTGGCGATGGTTTAATATTATATTGTGTTCGTTTCATCGGCAGTGTGAATATCAGTGATGTTAAGAGTTGCGATTGCGATTGATGACGTGGATGTGGGGCCTCCTTGGGTACGGTCTCTCCTATGAAATCCTCCATAAATAAAACAAGTTTATGAGTAATCAGATGAATATCCATAAGTCGGCCTCTCCTTCCAAATGAACGTGTCTTTTTATTATTGGACAAACTCGTATAAAAACAAGTTAATATGCTTCACTTATGAGCATAGAACTCGGGCATAAAAAAAAACAGAGCATAGGGAAAGTTCACAACTAGTGAACTTGAAGAGACAGAGGAAGTTGAACGTCGAGAAGATGCAAAAGTTGCCGCAGAAGTCAAAGGCCAAGCAAAGAAGGAAGCTAAAGACAGAGCGGGAAGGAAATCTTTTGACCTGATTCATCTTGGAAGGATCGGACCTGAAGTGAAGCCATAGTGTAGACAGCGACCTATTGCAAAGACCTAATGCAGATATCTTATTGAAAAACATCAGCAGATCTTGGAGACTTTATTGAAGATCATGATGCATTGTTGAGATCATCATGAGGTAAACTTTGCAAACTCTGTTAGACAGTATGAAGAATTGTGAAGGCTCCTTCATATGAAGACAGGTCGTCATTGATGATGTAGCATGGAGACTACAGTGAAACTGTAGATTGACATAATTCACCGAAGAAGATTTTGGGAGCAGAGAATTAATATCAAAACATATCTAGACAAAATATAGCGATGGGTTGGAGCCCAGAGGGTTGGTGCCCTGAAGGTTGGAGCCTCAAACAAACACATAGGTGCCTTAAAAGATAGGGTTAGAGCCCTAGAGGATCAGTGTCCTCAAGAAACCAGGTCAGAGCCTGTACCAGAGAAGGGTTGGAGCCTCTAAACACAAGGTTGGTGCCTTGAGAAGATAGGGTCAGTGCCCTAGAGGTTGGAGCCTCACAAAAGACCAAGTTGGTGCATGGAAACAGGTTGGAGGTGGAAAATTGAAGATCGATGTCTTCATCAAGGGTTGGAGCCCTATATATATTGTACTTGATTTATTATAAAGATTATATTAATAAAAGCATTTGTTCCTATTGTTCATTTTGTGTTCCCAACATAATTGATTTAACTGGTAAAAGTAACAATTGAAAAGAAATACTAATTCACCCCCCCAGTATTTCCAACACAAGGATGCTCAATTATAAATGACTGGGGAAGTCATTTCTCCAAAACCAAAATGTTTGTGGAAGTCATGCACAATCCTTGGTAAAATGTGAATAAGATAATTATGAAATTCATTTAGTTCCTTTGTTCTATGAGATTGTGATGTGTGCAAGTCGTGGAACAAGACCTTACCAATGAACCATCAGATGGGTACGAGCTCACAATCAATCCCTTAAGGTGAAGCATGGAGTTTCAAAGCAGAGTAGATGAGAAGCCATGGAAATTAAGGCGCGGAGTCCTAAATCCATGAAAGATAAAGACGTGGAGTCCTCAATCTACTAAGGCACGGAGATGCATGCAATAGGGATGTGGAATCCCTATTCTCTGAAAGAAAAATACTGCTCATGGGCAGCTCAAGGATGAATTTCCTTAATAAAATCTCATTTCTGACAATTTTGGAGTGAATTTCTAAAAATAGAAAGCCATGTCTAGTGTCTCAAGTATGACTTTCCAAAAATAGTAAACCACCTTCAATCAATAGGTAATCCAGCATAGTTGAAGGAAAATCACTTAACTTATCATTAATCAATCCTGATAGTTCAATCTCAAATTAGTCCTCAATATTATTAATATTATTAATATTACTATTATTTTTTTATGAGACTTTGATATTATTATTAAAAGGAAATTACAAATCACCTTCATCTCCTCAATCATTTCACACCTCTCTGCTTGATGACTCTCATGGCTCTATGTAACTCTCTCTCTCTTTTAAAAATGCATTACACTCTCTTTTATGCATTCATCAAAGAATGACATATTCCTCTTACACTCATTAAAGACATGTCATAAAAGATTCCTTTTACGCTCTCTTTAATGCATATGTTACACTCTGCTTAACTAAGGCATGCATACTTCTCCTTAATGACATGAGTTACACTCCTCTAAATTGAATACAAGGCATGCAAATTACTCCTCCTTTATGACAAGAATTTGTTGCTCCCCCTATATATGTGTCTCATGTATTCTCACTTGGAGGGAGGTGCATGGTGATACCAAGAGTTTGAGAGATTTGAAGAAGATTGTGAGCGGGAGAGATTTGGAGAGTAGCCAAATGCTAATCTAAATTACTAAGTAGCTCTACTGAATGGAGTTGAACATGAGTGGTATTGAGAGAAAGTAAAACTTATCTTCCTCAGTTTGCCTTGCATATCTCTCTACTACTATATTTTAGTCCTACTTGTGAGCTCTTACAGCTTAGGGGTTCCAGGGGAAAAGTTCTCTCTCGATATGGTTAGGTGCAAAACTAGATGGTTCAAATGAGTTGGTTAAGGGATCAAAGATGGATCATATTCTCAGCGATTGGAGCTGAATATCAATATTTCTTCGGGTATAATTTTCATTGTCCTAAAATTTAGTATAGCTTTAGCATAAAATAAAAAATAGAAATTTAAATTTTTGTAAGCATCTAATTTTGGTTTAATCTTATGTTATCTAGAATCTTATTGGCTAGTTGAAAATGAAGACTAAGAGTGGTCTATATGTATGGATATTTAGATCTCAAGATGTTATGGAATTATTATCAGTGTAATTTATTGTACTAACCTTGGTATTGTAAAATTTGAGAAAGGAAAGCCAAATATTGTTGAAGGTAATTGCAATAAAGAAATTCCAAAGGACTCTGGTAAGAGTTTCATGAGTTATGGTTTTGTTTCAAGTAATTAGAGGCATGTTTTAAAAATGGTTTCAGGATATTTTGCAAAGTGTTTGACAAAATCCCTGAATGGGAAATGCTATTATTTTTTTAATCATTATGCATGAATTAAGTGTTAACCTGCAGCCTACCAGAGTAGGAAATGGATGCATACCCGAAATATACTTGGAAGATTCACTAGATCAATCTTTAAAATAAAAATGCAAAAAAAAAATTATGGCAGCCAAGAGTTTCAAAGAGAATCATTGAGGTAATTTTCAATCATTGTGTATTGCAAAGTTCAAGAATGCTTGCCATGTGTTTGTAGGAATGATTGAATGAAAATAACGCTTGATGAATCTCAAAGCCCTTCAATTCATTTACAGTGGATGGAAAGATTTCGAAAAGAATTTAGACAATAATAAGTAATTATAATTTAATTCTATGTTGTTATTTGTTTTGCATAGTTGTAGATTCAAGCTTACATGTCATCTGTTTGACAAAATTTGCAAATGAAATTCTTGGAGTCATCATATTTGCTATTTTTTTTTAAAATGCATCTATGCGTAGTTTCATAATGATTTAGGACAACATGAAGGGGTATCTGTGTCATATGGACATGTAACCCTCAATTTGATTCCAAAAAAACATGTTTCAGAACCTAAATCATAAGTAAGGGCAGTTTTGCAGATCATTGATGCTAGCTATGTTTGTCTGTTGTCGAGTTTTTGGTGAAAGACTAAGATTATTTAGTCCCTATTTTAAGATGCCAACATTTGGAGTTTCAATTTATGAATTTTATGAGATAGATAGGTTGAAGAAGAATCTCAAATTCATTGCTGCCAAATGTTTGACAAAATGCCTCAATGGCTTTTGATTGCATGCTTGCAAAGTGTTTGTCAAAAGGCTTCAATGGTTGTAGCCTAAGTCACCTGACACGGAGATCCGGGACACGTAGGATTCGAGATTCGTGGTGTCGGATTCGGACACGTTGACCCCCCGGAACAGGACACGTTAGGACATGTTATATATTATTATATTAAATATATATATATATATTAAAAATCAATATTAAATATTTTACACAAATTTTAACAATGATACAAATTTATTGATTTCAAACATAGTCTTCATCTATAGCTATTAGCATGCGAGTACATAAAAATTCAAACAAATGTCAATGGTACTGGTCACATAAATGATAAATCTATTAAAATTTAAATCATGATTCATAATTCATAACTGAAAGACAACTTACAACTACAAGATAGTAAGATAAACACACTGACAATTGTAGTTTTCTCATTAAGTCGTCAAATCAAAATGTGTTACATAGGTAGTGTTGGTGCAATGCCAATGGCAAATAGAAATAGAAAATATAAAACAACTACAGGTATACAAGCCTCAAGGCATCAATCAGCATCAGAATCAGCACCACTGTCCCCATCATCATGGTCCCCACTGCTCTCCTCTGCATCCTCCTCCTCCCCTGTACCCATAGTCGCCTCTACATCTGTTGGTATGGAGGTTGACCCCTCTAAATAATCAAATCTAACAGGCTCTAGCACTGGATCATTGAGATCCATGTTGGCCAATGCCAACTCAAAAGTGGTGTCCAGACCCATATCATTAGGAACAGTGTTACTTGGGAGCGGGAGCAAAAGCGGGGAGCAAGAGCGAAAGCGGGGAGCAGGAGCGAAAACGGGAGCGGGAGCGACATATTCAGAAGCTCTTGGTTTGGTGTTCTTGATTAAAGACGAGTTCCATACCCTAATACATGACAAAATTCAATGGAAACTTTGCAATCCCTGTTAAATTTCGACAACTAGGTCCAAACTCCATGTTCTGATGCTCAGATTAAGAGGCTAATATTTTTGTTGGATTCCTCTTTCTGATAGGTGTAAAATCCATATAAAATAGTCTTAATCCGATGAGCAGAACTTATATTTTGAATTTATTATTCTTAATAAATTATATGTGCAAGGTCGGCCAGTTTTGTAATGTAGGCTCACATGCCCAACAGATGTGTCACACACCCCCATTGATGGATATAAATACAGGAAAAGTTGGAGAGAATTTCATCACAACACAACTCACATCTTCCTCTCTCATCCTAAAGAGTACGAGC
>APFE031558609.1:0-10534 GCA_000404065.3 Pinus taeda
ACATTGACACCTAAGTGCCCATGTGGCTCATCTGGCAAACCGACACGTGGAACATTGCGTTTAACAAAAAGGCTGCAGGATCTTCAGATAGCTGCAGGATCTTCAGATAGCTGCAGGATTCCTGCAAGTAAGTCAAAATCTAAACAAATAGTCATTCATTAGCAAAACTTACTTAATCATGCTTAATAACACCTAATGTAATGATCTGGGTGGTTTTATGGTGAAAATGAGGCAAAAGATAAGGAAAGATAAGGAATGATTGAGGAAAATGGTAGATAAGTAGGTGTAGAATAGAGGCTCTACACTTAGTTCATTTCATTTCAATTTAATTAAAAAAAAATATAATAATGGTTTAGATGTGAAAACCAGACTCTGGCACACTCTAACCCAGAATTCTTACTTGAAAACCAATTCTTTGGCTGGTAAGAATTTCTTGTTCTATTTGTTTCCTGTTGGTTCATCGCTTCAATAATGACTTGAGGACAAGTCAAAGCTTTAGTGGGGGAGAAGCATCAACATTTTTGTTTTCCTTATCTCATCTCCTCATTGTAAATTTTCAAAGAGTTTGTTTCAGCACTTCAGTATTTCAATAAAGAAGTTCTTTTGTCTTTGTTCTAATCAGAGGGACCTGTTCAAGCAATATGCAGTGGGCCTGTTCAAAAGACTATGTTACCAGCACCAATATTAGAGGTACCTGTTCAACAAACATTAAAGGGACTTGTTAAAGACTGCTACATCAGGCTACTTCAATAAAGTTTCAACAAAGTTTCAAAGGTTGCTTATCATCAAGGCTACATCAACACCAAATATCAAGGAAGCTGCACACACATAGTTTTTCAGATTTTAAAGAAGCTGCACAAACATTCTTCAGATCTCAGAGGGACCTGTTATATCCAATTTCATCTCAGAAGGGACCTGTTATATCCAATTTCATCTCAGAAGGGACCTGTTATGGACAGTGAAGATTAGTCATATATGGACAATAAAGACCAGTCCTACCTATGCATGCCAACTCAATTCTTGGTCAACCAACAAAGTGTAATGTATTGTTGTAATTTTTTTTTTTTAACATTTAAAATTCTTGAATTATTCTAGTGTTAAATATGATGATTATGATTGCTTATGATCAATTTCAAAAACACCCCTATACCCATCACCCTTGTAACATTCCTAACTACTATCATTTCCCAACACACTCTAGCCTATCGCCATATTCCTCCTACGATTTTTAATTCTTCTCCTACACCACCCTTCAAACCTTGTCATTAACTCCTCATTCTTGAATCGGCCATCAAACCTTATTATTGATCCATCATCTTCCTAATCGGCCAAGTACCAACAAGTAATGGACAAGTGGTGAATCATTGGAGAGCCAAGTGTTAAACGATTTCATTCATTTTTTGAATCGGCCAAGTTATAAAACGATTTTTTGACCCAAGTCGACTCATGCAACAACTATCCGTTATCATCACTCCAACACTCCTTATATGTCTACGACGTTCTCATGATTGTACCTATGCAAACCAGTACAACTCCTCTGTCTTTGTGATATGAATGCGCTCTGCATTATCATTATAGTAAATTGGGTAAGGTCGGTTGTTAAGTTTCATTTCATAACACTCTCAGTTCGTAAAAGGGCGTTACCATACTAGTAATTCAAACTCTGTGATTTCAAAGAAGGTCGAGAACATCAGGCGCTACAAAGGGAGAGCATAGTAATTGGGCTCACCATGAGTTTCTACCTCCGCCATAATCCGAGGAAATTAATATGGTCGCTACCCAAGCCATTGAAGAAGGAGACCCCGAGAACAGAGGGCGCTACCAGGTCGGTTGAGTGGAGCGCAAAACAGAGTAACAAATCAAGAGACCCTTGTTGAATTATTAAGCATAAACAAAAAAAAGGGTTAGAACAGGAGTTTCTTTTTCAAAGTGACCAATAGAGAAGAGCCTAAGACATTTGATAGTTCCCAATATCATGATGACTGTATTAATATTTTAAGGGAAAAGCAATGGTTATCCTTCCTAGAGAAGTTTAATGGGAACAATGAAGAAGTAACCAAGCAGTTTGCATTTACATTTAAGGGAGAGAAAGCATTGATAGGCAACTTCTCTTTTAGGATTTAAGAGGATACCATAGCACAAACCTTGGGAATCAGTCCAGAAGGAGAAAAATATTTCAAAACAAAACAATTTAAGGAAAAATCATGGACTCAATTCATGTCTAGGTCAAGGGTTTCCTCTGTCAACTGGAAAAAGGGTGTCCCTAGAAGCTGGCTGATGCACCCATGGGATGAAATGGTGTACATTATTTAGAAATTTGTTACGTGTGAAGGTCGTTACAGCATAGTCTATCTATATCACATCAAACTCCTGTTGCACTTAAAAGGGAAATGCACCATCAGTCTACCCTATTTCCTCTTACAGAGTTTGACTAAGATGTCAAAAACTATTCAAAAGCAAAAGGGTAATGAAGATAAGAGTTTGTATCATTTTGGGTTGATTAAAATTCTAATTGAATTTGAAGTGCAGAGGAGGGGAAAAACATGGAAATAATTTTTGGTTGCTAATCAAATCAAAGATGGAGAAGATGAACAGGAACAACAAGAGCGCTCAGAGTTTATGCTTGATATTGATGAGGAAATCCCTGTGCGCAAGTCAAGAAATGTTCCTCCACATAGCAGTATTGTAAGGGCAAGAAAGATGAGGCAAGAAGCTGCCCAGAAAATTGAGCAAGCCAAAATTTTCACTACATATACAAGAAGATCAAGGAGAATACAAAAGACCCAAACACAAGATGATCAACCAGAGTCAAATGAAAATGCACCGATGGACATTGAGATTAGTGCTCATTCACAGCCAGGATCGGAAGCCGAAATGGAAGTCGAGAGTAACAATGGACAAGGGAAAGAGCCAGCACCTGCAAACAAGAAACAAAGGAGGTTAGAAAATCAAATTGAAAAGCTAAAAGAAGAATTGATGGAGGCCAACATGCTAGAGAAGGTCATCAAGAAGGAGATTGAAATGTTAAGAGCTCAGAGCAAGAAGACTCAGCAGAAAAATGAGAAGCTGAAGGAGCAAATCAAAGAACTCAAGGCTGAACAAACCGACATTTGCAAGTGGGCAACCAAATGGTATACTCAAAAGAAAGCTCTCAAAGAGAAATACAAGAATTTGAAACATGAGATCCACGCTCAGAAGAATGCCCAATCTTAGAAGAATATAGATGCATTGTTACAAGCGGCAGAGGCACAGGCAGGAACAGAGTATAAAGGGAGCACATCAGGATTAGCATGAGGACATGCTAAATCATTGAGCTTGGGGGAGATGTTGGTACCATTTCATTGCCGTCCTTTTCTTCTAGAAATCCATCATTTGTCTATATTTTTCTCCCATAAGCCCCTCATAGTCCATTGAAATTGATTAATCAAAGCATTATAGTTTTTAATTTACATTAAATTTAATTTGTGAATTTTTATGTTAAAAATTAGAAATTTTCAACAAAAATTACAGGATGTCATGACTTCCTGTAAATGGTTTATGATGTGACACGTGGCATTGGCAGGAAAATCAAAACAAAGGATAGGAACGTGATCTGGAATGTACATACATGGTGAAAGATCTATTCAACAACGAATCTAAATCTCCTGGATACATGGTCAATGATGGTCAAGCCCTGCCTTTTTGGTCATAAAGGCAGCAAAAAGCCAGATTTTCCCAAACTGATTTCGTTTTGCTTTGGAAATCAGTTAAGATTAGAAAAGACAAAAATCACTCTTTTTGTAAAAGCAGAAACATCTGCATAATGTATGCATTCGATTATGGAGGGAAAGTTAGTGAATATAGGATAGGAGACAAGCAGATAAAATACTGCGTATTGTATTGTCCAGAACGGTTGTTATTCTTGTGTATTGTTTCCAGAACATTGCTCTTGCATGTGATTTCGATTTCTAGAACTTAATTACAGGCATCGTTTTACCATTACAGTGCTTATGCGTTAACGTTTTCATCACTTGAAGTTTCCTATGTGTGCCATTGAAGCGTGGACGAGCCCTACGTGGAGATTGGTATACTTTTATTTTCATTTCCATAGCGTTTTCGAATCTGAATAGTGTGAAAAGCGTTTAATGTTATTTTCTTGTCTGTGAGTTTATTGATTTGATTAGAAGTTCTTGCAAATAATATTCATGGTGATAGCTTGAGAATTCGATTGCTAGATCATTGAACAATATCTTGTAAAAGATTTGATCGATCATTAGATTTCAATGTATCTCTGTGGACTCCGTTTTCATGCATTTAAAATTTCAGTGTGCTTAAAAGAGCTTTTGGTTTTCATGAATGCTTAGTGTGTTAGCTGGAAAGAGCTTTGTTGAATGATATCCTTGTAGAGGTTTGAAAACTCAGACTATGACAACTTTTCTTTCGAACAGTTGATAAATTAGATGATCTGATGTTAAGGTGTGAGAGGAAACATATTTCAATTCCTTGTAAGGATGCTGTAGCCTTCACAGTATACACTTAGTTAGGTAGATGAGACTCTTTATGTTATAGACTTTAGACACGGCCTCTAATTTATCTACCTTTGGTTGATATTAAATCTAGTTTGATTAGCACCCTAGATTGGCCACTACAGCCGTACTGCAGTTGCCATGGAAACACATCAATCCAGGTGCCATGGAGAACACATCAATCAGGCTCATAGGAACATCAATCCTACTACAATTTCCATGGAGAAACACATCAATCCAGGCCTCACAGGGAGCACTCAATCCTGCTACAATCGCGGAGAACACATCAATCCAGGCCTCACAGGAACCACATCAATCTGCTACAATCGCCATGGAGAACACATCAATCCAGGCCTCACAGGAGAACACATCAATCCTGCTACAATCGCCATGGAGAACACATCAATCCAGGCCTCATAAGAGAACACATCAATCCTGCTACAATCTCCATGGAGAACACATCAATCCAGGCCTCACAGGAGAAATAATCATCCTGCTACACAGGAAAGTGAATCATCCTATTCCACAAGAGAGCGAATCATCTTGTCCCATAAGAGAGTGAATCATCTTGTTCTAGTGCGCACCCCCAGGGGAGGGTGAGTCACCTTGTGGTCGTATGTTGCTCCAGCAAGAACCGCAAGCCCTCAGAGCTCCCAGAGCTCAATGTATGCAACATGTAGGACCCTTGTACAAGGGTTTCTTGACGACTCCAAGTCATTTGGGAAAATCACAGATTAGATCTTTCCTCGAGGGTTTGACAAGGTGTATCGACCTGTACATCATCTTAATGTAATGGAGCCTCCTTGCTTATCGACTTACCATATCCCAGATGATGTTTATCTGTTGGAGCAATCGACGAATACGAGATTCCTTAATAATCGAATCCCACCTCTCACAGTGGTATGTGTTCAAACAGCTCACTGAAGAGCTTCCCCAACCAGGCAGCTTCATACGAGATCATACTTGTAGATATGTATCCAGTCTCGGTGGTGCTTATGGCAACCGACTTCTGCTTCCTGCTCATCCATTATATCGAAGCAGAATTCAAAGAGAAACCGCACTAAAAAGTGCTCCAGTGATCCTCCACACTATTTGCCTAATCAACATTTGAATAATCATGTAGTTTCATATTTTCGGCAGTGTATCTCAATCCATTAGTAATTGTGCCACGAAGATATCTTAGAAGATTCTTGGCATTAATCCAGTGAGGCTCAACCAAATATGAGCTCACAGTGCTAACTACAAAACATATGTTCGGACGGAGGTTCACTAAGAACATCAATGCGAATGAGTTTATGAAGCTCAAAGGCATTTCCCAAATCTGGTCCGACATCATTACCATATAAATTTTAAAAGTTAAGATCCTCGAGGTAGTCACAGGCTTGTAGTCCATCATACTGAATCTTTCCAATATCTTTACCACATATTTTCCTTGAGATAGGAAAATTTCCCTGGGCTTCTGCCATACTTCAAGTCCTTGGTCCTTCATTTCAAATTTAGAAGCCAACTCCCTCTTACATTTGTGAATGAGAGGGTCTACACCTGTTAGAAAGAGGTCATCCACATACAACACCAGTATGAGAGGCTTGTCATATTCAACCTTAAAGTAAAGGTTAGGATCGACTTCACTCCTAGTGAATCCCAGCTTCATCAAGTAGCTATCGATCCCTCATATCCATGCCGGGTGCTTGCTTCAGCCCATAGAGAGCCTTCTTCAACCTGCATACATGAGATTTTTGATCATAAATCTCAAATCCTTCGGGTTGTTCCACATAGACCTCTTCTTTGATCGAACCGTGCAAGAACACGGTCTTGACATCCATCTGATGTAGGTTCCATCCTTGTGAAGCCACAAGGGCTATGATCAAGCGGATGGTCATATATCTGGCAACAGGTGCAAATATCATTGTCTATACCTTCCTTCTGGGATAAACCACGAACAACAAAATGAGCCTTATACTTTTGTGTACTTCCATCTGCTACATGCTTTATCTTGTAAAGCCATTTTGAAGTAACAATTATCTTGTCCGGGGTCTGGGAACTACTTCCCAGACATCATTCTCCGTAATAGACTCATATTCTATGGTCATAGCATCCTTCCATACTTAATGCTTGACGACATCTGAGAATGATGAAGGCTCATTTTGTATGATCGTGCTCATGATGGTCAGGTATCCCTAATACCTGTTAGGTTTCTTACTTTGACAGAAGGTTCCTCAAGGTGCAGCATGTCCTTCAGCATCATCAAGTACCCCCCTAAGCCATGAAGGCCTCTTCCTAGAAGAGGAAGGTTCATGTGGATGAGGATCAATCGGATCCATGGGTTCTTCTACATCAGACATTGATTCCTCATCCTTTTCTTTCGGTTCCCTGGTGTCGGCTTCTTGAGAGCTCCTCAAAGTTGGAAGATTGTCCACCTTGTTGAGAGCCATATATTCGTTAAAGGTGACATCATGACTAATCACGACTTCCCTTTGACCGACGGTGAACATTTCTTCAGGAGTCTTGGAACCCAATGCCTGATGAGGGCATCGATTTTGTACATATACGGCGGTGTTTGTAGTTTCAGCCCATAGAAACTTCAGAAGTCTTTGATCATGTAGAATGGCCCGGATAACTTCCACAATCGTGCGGTTCTTCCTTCCTACCACACCATTCTGCTCAGGAGTATGTGGTGTAGTAGTCTCCCTCTTAATGCCAACCTCAAGTATGTCTGAGTGAACCAACTGTAATATATTGGAGGTCTTGCTTTGGCTTGAGGGGAATGGTCCCCTTTTGAGCTTTCCTTCAACACATCCTGGACATACACCTTCTTTCTCTACTCGGAATTCGGGCATCCCTGTCACCATTTGTCTTACACCGAGTATAGCTTTATAATGAAGGGGGGCAAACCTCCGATGCCAAAGTTCGGACTGAAGAGATGTGTCATAAGACGTGACACCTAGCGGACTTCCATCGACCTGATATAATGAATCAACACTAAACCCAAGAGTAAAGGCACCTTTAACATTATTTTTCCATATACGTACCTTGCCATCGTTGAAGGTTACCTTGTAGCCTTTATCTTCTGTTATCTCAAAATCAAGCACTGGAAGGCTGCAGGCCAGGTTAATTTCAAGTAACTATTTCAAACCAGACTTTTGACTAAGACTTAGCCTCCTTAGCCTGAGAGGGCTCTCTCAAAGGGTTATTAATTTTGATTAATGATTTGAATAGATGGCTAACTCTATGGTTTGTAATTTTATATGTTTATAGGTTGAAAGATGAAGGCTGGCTACCATTGGGCTATGGAGTCAAAGTATGTTTCAGTACCACAACAAGATCAGCTTAACATGAAGTCAGGGCATTCAACATTTGAATATTCAGAACACAACACACATATGGAACCACAGCGCATAAGTGCACACAGGAAGTCAGAGCACAATCAGTGAATTCTGAGTGATTGTACACCTAAGCAACTGTAAACAAACTAAGGAAAGGACAACACACATTTTTAATATAAGAAATCCTTCATGAATCCTGAGTAGTGAAGCCAAAGCATTCTACCTAGCATGGAAGTCAAGGCATTATAGAGTTTGAGTGTAGAAATGACAATACAAAACAGTGAAACATAGTAAGTTTATCTATGAAAGAAGTCAGAGCATCAGTGATGAATTATGAGTGTCATAAGTAAACACCACTGCAATGTAAGTATTGGAAAATGCCATCATAACAAGAACATACAAGAGCTCTTCATGAATCTTGAGCTGTCTAGGTAGAAATCTGCATTAGGTTAAAAAATATTCACAGTCTGCACATAGAGCAGCAGCTGAGCCAAAAAGTCTCCAACCCCTTGCTAATTCGACCTCATGCTCTATATAAAGCATTTACAAATAGGATTCCATCATCCCTCATCAAGAGAAATCGAATTTTCCATCAGTGACACCTATTCTAACCATAAAACAAACCATTAATTAGAACTAGCTGTTAACTAGGAGTCCTAGAGACCTAAAACAATTAGGAGTCTAACTCTTCATTATGATCAAAACAACCTTATCTAAACATTTAACACATTATTTGACACCTAAAACTCCATGATGTCTAACTTGATGAAGCCTCCCACGTGGTCACCCAACTGTTGATGACAAACCCTAGAAATTAGGGAACATGTTTCCCTGTTTCTTAGGTTTAGATCCTTGAAAATTGCAGAGCCTTTATCTCTTCATCCATGACACATATTACGAAACTGAAGGAATTTTTTGTAGCCCATGTTGTCTAGAACAAAAACCTCTCCTGGTTTTTTAAAACATTCCTCCAACTGTTCAGAATCTGTCCTTGAAAAACACGTGGCAAACAGGAAAAAATCCGTTTTCTGAAAGTAGGGTCTCAATGAAAGCTTAGTATCTCCCAACTGAAAACACTTATGAAGAAATTGAGATTGGTTATTGTATTAGGAGAGTTGATGAAGATAAACCTCCTTCCGAATTCCAAAATACCCTTTCATGTGACCAGAAACTGATCTTGAAAAAGACTGCTAAAACCAGAAGACAAAGCTTGACTTTCAGCAGTTTCATAGCGCAAGTTTAACCATAAATTCCTCCCACCTCAGAATGAATTTGAAGAAACTGAAAGAGGTTTTTGTATTGCAGCATGTTAGGAATAAAAGCCTCTTTCAGTTTGCAAAATTAAGTTCTCAGCTGCTCAGGAAAGCTTTTAGAAATTAACTAGTAAAAGAAGAAAACAGAGTTTTTCTGCTAAAACAGGCTGCTACAGGGGTTTCGTAGCGCGCTACGAAAACTCCTAGTTCATTGATTTTGAAGCTAGTTTGAAAATTTCTCCAAAGTAATGTGAGATATGACTTCCAAACTCATGGTGAGGCTTCTAGGACATGGAATGAGGCTGTTAGACTTTGATGGAAAAGAGATATGACCTTGAAACACTTCTAACCTTATGACCTAACTCTTAAAGCATAAAATGACCTAGAGACCCTTTAACACCATGACTAAAAGAAGAGTTTGTAAATGAGAATGACACTAATTATGATGAGCTGACTCAAAACTTATAAGACTATGATTAGAAACAAGGCAACTTACCAAAGCTTAGAGACAAAGATTTTAGGGTGATAACACCGCCCACAGGCAAATGGGCAGGTAGAAAGCAGCAATAAAATAATAGAAGCAATCCCAACGAAAACCATTGCGTCACATAGACGTGATTGGGCTGCAAGACTACTCGAAGTACTGTGGGCTTATAGAAAAACATGGAGAAGTACCACTGGTTACTCACCTTATCAATTAGTGTTTGGAAAACAACCCATTTTCCCCATAGAATTCAAAATCCAAACATTGCGAACAACACAGGAAGTTGGCTTAGATCTAACCGAGGCACAGATTAATCGATTACAGCAGATCAATGAACTGGACGAAATTAGGTTCTCTGTGTAGTGCCCGCTCTAGTTGACTGACAGTGATATGACGCAATCATTTAATTAGCCATAAGGCCCACACTTTATTCTTTGAGGACCTCAGGTTGAGGATCCGGACACATGATACTATTATTAACGATTGAGATATTCATGGTTATGATGTTTATAAATGATTTCCATTGATATTATGATAGCATGAATGATTATGTATCTTATCTATCAGTATTCCGATGATTGCATCATTAAATAGTTAAGTTTAGTACTTGAATTTATGATGAGGGTAGTATAGAATATGTATGCGCTCTACTAAAAGTATAATGATGATAAATTTGATAGATAGGTATATTTCTATGATGTTACGATGTTGATGGCTTAATGAATATGATTGTTTCCATTTATGATAAATGATGATAGCCATGAGGGATGTGTACCCTCTGTTACCTACTTCCGTTAGTTCAGGCTTATAATGGACAATGATGTGAATGACCAGGAATTGTTAATGATGCTATTATGATAATGACTAACAGTGAGAAACCTTGTTGTTAATGATTATTGAGTATGGCAGGAAACAATCAGAGGCGCTCGCATATGACATGTCGATGACACCTGGTTTGATGAAAATTCA
>APFE031558609.1:11336-58770 GCA_000404065.3 Pinus taeda
ATAAATAAATATAAGTAAGGAATGAAATCTAGGGAGTTACACCAAGGGAAAATGATGATTAGAAACCAAGGAAATTTAAATCAAAAATAAAACTTGGAATAAGGAGGATCATAGGAAAAAAATAAATAGAGTACCTTAAAAATTCTACCCTCCCCATGTTGGAAAATGCTAGGTAGATGAGGTGGTTTAATTAGATGAAAGGGGAAGACAAACATATTGTAAGGATAAAGATTAATCCTAACTTAATTAAGAAAAGAGGAAGGTGAATTAAAATAAGAAAAATAAATTAAATTTAGAGAAATGTAGAGAAGCTCCATGTGGCATCAACCAACATAAGAATATCTCTCTAAGAGATAACCTGAGTTAATTTAGGAAGTAGATTGGGGATAAAATCTTGACTCATTAATTGACTCCAAGTAATAAACACAAGTTAAGGAATAGAAGGGGGGAATAAAGAGACAACTAGGAGTAGAAATAGGAATTTTGTGAGGTGAGGAAAATATTAGTTTTAAATAAAAAGTTAAGTAAATAATTTGGGTGACCCTTGATGAGAGAATGACACATGGGTAGGTGAATAATCAAGCTATTAAAAAAAGAAAATATTATAATTATGCATGACATGTCAAGTGTCATCTATGAGAACTCTTATAAAAGAAGGGGCAGGCCATGGTAGAGGGGACTTTTTGGGAACCCTATTGTTGGATGGATGATATGATGTCAAAGCAGTGATTACGAAGCTATAGTGAGTTTGGTGAGGTAGATGATCTTTAGAGAGGGGACTCTTGAGCTAAGGTTGCTCTCCTCTATCAGCTAGATTCTTCCTCCATTGTACAACCCCATTGCAGCTCGGGGGTCCGCGGGGAAGAAGAGTACCTAAGGAGTAGGATGGGAGGTTAACTGGTGGGTCTCATTTTCGGATCAAGTACGTCATCATAAACTCACAGAAGGGACCGGCAACAAGGGAATACCAATGACAACAAAGCAAGCGGAGTCTCGCCTTCCGGTGTATGGTACATGTGTATTTCGTTACTACTTGATCTTAGATTAAAAGTATGTAAATGTTGTGTTATGTTCCTGAAATGAGTATCAACAATATGTGTGTTGAATGAATTGAAATCTCAATGCATTTCTTTTCTGGTTGTAATTGCTGTGTAAAAAAATAAAAAATAAAAATGAAAAAATGTATATAGTTTTAGCTGGGTCCTTACACTATAGTTTTAGCTGGGTCCTTACACTCTGCACTTCAAAACACTGCCCTGATCCAGCAGTAGCGAGCTAAATGGCATGATGCTCTCATTAAAAATGAAGTCTTCCACGAAGGAGACTGGGCACTTTTGTACGACTCCAGGTTTTAGGACTTCCCCGGGAAACTCCAGACTCGTTGGTTGGGACCATATGAAATCCAGAAAGTACATGACAATGGTACCCTTACTCTACTCACTATTGACGGTTCTGGATATGCCTTCAAGGCAAATGACCACTGAGTTCGTCTTTATCAAAAACCACTCACTCGAGAGTCCTTCTGCCAGCAGCTACGCCGAGATTCTGATATGGAAATTTTGGGGGAAGGAGAGAAGTCTTCCTCACCTATAATTTATTAAGAAATTTATTTCTTTTCATAGTTTGTACATAATTTCTTTTCTTTTGAATCATTTTTGTACATATTTTTGAATCAACATTTTGCCGTTTCTATTTTTTTACTGTTCCTTTTCTCAAAAGGACAACATTTTCTACCTGCTGTTCCTTTTTCAAAAAAACAACACCCTTTGGATCAGTCGTCATTTTGCTGTAATTTTGTTCTTTTTATTTATTTCTGTGTTCTGCTGTTCCTTTTCCAAAGGAACAACGTTTTCGATTTCTATTGTTCATTTTCCAAAGGAACAACATTTTCGGTTTTTGCTGTTCCTTTTTCAAATGAACGACATTTGTGTGCTTTGCTATTCCTTTTCCAAAGGAAAAACATTTACGATTTTTGGTATTCCTTTTTCAAAGGAACGACATTTGTGTGCTTTGCTGTTCATTTTCCAAATGAACATCATTTTCGATTTCTGCTGTTCCTTTTCCAAAGGAACGACATTTCTGTGTTTTGCTGTTCCTTTTCCAAAGGAACAACATTTTCGATTTCTGCTGTTCCTTTTCCAAAGGAACGACATTTCTGTGTCTTCTGCTGTTCCTTTTCCAAAGGAACAACGTTTTCGAGTTCTACTGTTCCTTTTCCAAACGAACATCGTTTTCGAGTTTTGTTGTTCCTTTTCCAAAGGAACGCCATTTGTTTGCTTTGTTGTTCTTTTTCCAAAGGAACAACATTTTCGATTTCTGCTATTCCTTTTCAAAGGAACGGAATTTGTGTGTTTTGCTGTTCCTTTTCCAAAGGAACAACATTTTTGATTTCTGCTGTTCCTTTTCCAAAGGAACGACATTTGTGTGTTTTGCTATTCCTTTTCCAAAGGAACAACGTTTTCGATTTCTGTTGTTCCTTTTCCAAAGGAACGACATTTGTGTGTTTTGCTGTTCCTTTTCCAAAGGAACAACGTTTTCGATTTTTGCTGTTCCTTTTTCAAAGGAATGGCATTTGCGTTTTCTGCTGTTCCTTTTCCAAAGGAACAACATTTTTGGTCTTACTGTTCCTGTTTTTTCAAGTCTTTTAGAATACATCTATGCACTTATGCAATAAATACAAAATCACAACATACTGGAATCAGTGAATCATAAAATCGCTATTTTTATAAGAAATTGCTTTGAATTGGTAAGAGGATAGAAGGAAGGACACGCTTATTCATTATCTTTTGCTGTCATTGTTCTACTACTTCTGCTCTGATTGGTTATCTTTATCATGTTCGTCCCTTTTAATCCTGTTTGATTATTATTCAAGAATAAGAGCAAAGGGTTTATATCTTCCTATTGAGATGTTAAGACTTCTTCCACCATTCCTACTCTTAAGGAGTGTTGAACCACCCTTTGTGTATAAATAGGGAAAGTACTTCATGAAAAAGAAAGAAAAAAAGAGAGCAAAAAATGATGTATTAATGACTTATAAGTTGTCAAATGCAGGATAGGGGGTCTCATCAAGAGCCAGCCTACCATGATCATGAGGACGAAAGCGAAGTGGCATTCCCACTATGGCCACTACACCAAGGATATGGTCCAAAAGGTATATCAAATAAAGAACCCTTGGAACAGGAGGTCTCATCACGAGTCGACCTGCCCACCTTTCGCTCCTTCCTCGTGAATGGCATTATGGCTACCTGGTCACCAAGCCAGCATAATGGCCTACATTTTGACATCACACAACATTTCCTAAGCATACACAAAGGCTCATGGTTCCATGGGTGAAATAAACAACTCTGTCAAGGTTATGGACACCTGTCGGCAGCAGAGCACTGTTAATGGTATTGAAGTCACATTATTTACACCAATAGGTAGTTATTAGCACCCTTCTGTTTCTTATGCCTTAGTAACCAATCATATATTATTTCCCAAACCATACAACTCATGTACATCTATTATCACCAATCATGACAGAACAATTGACAATGACCGCATGAGACTCCGTATCCACGACAGATGTCCTATCCCCAACCTCACATCATATCACTGCAGTCTCTTACGTATGGAGCGACCCAACTCTACGCCTCGATTTCTGTAATTTGCTACTTTTGTAAACATGGCATATTGCCATATGCTGTTCCTTAAGGACTCTGTTTCAGAACAACACGCGGCTCCTTTATTTGACGGCCGGGACGACCTATCACATTGCGGGGGGGGGGAGGTTAACCTCATCATTCCCTGGATTACGTGTCAGATCACTATTCGGGAAGCTGTGTATTGGGGTATAGCACGGCCCAACGGTATACTATTTTTTATTTTTCTGCATGACTTGCTGTTCATAAGCTATTTCCATTGTATACTCTGCAACATTAGATTTTGAGCGAGTCTTGCGTCTGTCAGCCTCTCTGTGTTTCAACAGCGTGAACAACTGCCATTCCATTGAGAGTTTACAGTGAAACCATAAACATGGGAGAAAGATCGATTCGGAGAGAACCACAGGTGTTAACAGTCTCTGCTGCTGCCTAGGAAATCCTGGCAAGAGAAGGGTGGCTGACTTATCTCAACCGCTTACAGGAATCTAACGAGACTGTAGCAATTGAATTCTTGCAGAACTTGCAAGAGGATCACTCCACAGTGAGGGGGAGACACATAGCAGTCACCGATGACATAATCGCAGAAGTCTTGGGACTGCTAGCCGATGGACCTGTATGGATGTTAAAAAAGGAGAGATTGCAGAAGATCATAGAAATCTTCTAGGAGGAAGGCCAGAGCCTGACAATTAGAGGAAAGGGGGTTCTGCTAGCAGCATTAGGAGAGCCGTGGGAGGAATTGGTGAACACCATTCAAAGCTACATCACCTGTGAAGGCAGAAAAGACATGGTAAGACCACGAAATCTTAAACTCTTAGCTGTACTAAAGCAAAAATGCTCTGTAAATTTACCTGCATTTTTGGATTCATTACTTCCTGACATTGCATGGAGCATAAAAAAGGCACAACATGTAGAGTCAGTTGTTAGTCATCATCAGTTGATTTGGTTAATAGTCAGCCATAGCCTTACCCAGCAGCAGAGCAGCTGGGAAGAGCTAATTGCCATGATAAATGGAGGATTGACCACACCATCCCCAAAATGTAAACATGCCACCAGTACACCTGAGCGTCCAGAAAAACGAATGGAAATCGGTCCGGCTAGCACGACTACGAGGGAGGCTGGAGAAGCCCCAAGTAAACACCAACCAACCGGTAGAGATAGAAGATGAGCAACCCCCACGATTAGAAGGGGAAGACAATGAGAAATGAATGCAGGAAAAAGAGGAAGTAGAAATGGAAGAAGAAGTCGAGCAATCTGAGCAAGAGGAGGAAACAGAACAACAGGAAGGTAGCCCATTACAGGACCCATTGGGAGAAGATGAATTGGCCAAAGTTTTGGCCAATATGGGCGAATATGGCCAACCTTCCAGTCCATCAGATCTCCATGCCGAAGAGAAACCTCAGAAGGGAAATGCACCTGAGGAATCACATGTAGAGGAGGGAGAAGAAGAGAATCTGCCTGTTCATGATGAAAATATGACAGGAGATACAGAACAGGAACAATCCGTTCCTAGCCAGACGACACCAGAAGAAATTTCGGAGGAGAGGGGGGCAGAAAAGGAAGTCACCTAAGAAATAATAGAACCAGTTAGGGTTCTTGCCCCAGAACAACCAGAGTAGAGCAACGAAGAAGCACCCCAGAGAGAAAATCATGGAATTAATCACAGTGTAGGCCGCAGTGAACAACCTGCTGTTCCTTCTAAGGAAATTGAGGAAATTAAGGAATTGCGAAAGGAACAACAGAGACTACTGAATATAATAGTTCAACTCCGACAACAGATTAGGATTCTAAAATCAAGGAAAAGGGTAAAAAGGACTTCGGGAAGGAAAAATGCAACCACTCCAACAAAACCCCTCAAGACAAAGGGGCGGAGGACCAGAGTCCATCCTGCTGTTCAAAACCCTGTCGAAAACTAGGTTGCTGTTCCAAACGATGCTAAGGAGCAGATTGTTGTTCCAATTAAGAATGAATAGCAATGGACTGATATCCACGTTAAGATAGAAATGGATGATATGTTGACCCGCGATAAGGAAATTCAGACGGAGACACCACCTTCGGGAGTGATAAGGGTCATGAACGCAAAATAACGCAATAGGAAAATTCAGGTAAAACTCCCGGCCTCCACTGCCGCATGGAAAAGAGATCCGAAAATGGTAACCCTACGAAAGGGTTTGAAGCAAGCTCAGCAAGCAGCAGAAAATATTATAGAGCAAACGGTCCCTCGAGAAAAGTATGAAGAGCTATAGCAGCAGCTTAGGAACGTCAATCTATCCGAAAGCCAGGCCTTTGAAGGGTGGCGAAGGGAAGAAGAAAAAATCGCGAAGGTAACTCGTAGGTTAGATATAGTTATCAAGCAGATGGATACCTTATGTTCTTTATACAATGACGTCTTAGCATGTAGAGCCCCTGCTAAGAATTATGCCTTGTTTTTAATGGAACGATATTTGCAATTGAAAATAAAGGCTGTTAAAGCAGGTGCTCCCATACAAATTAACACCATCGATGATTTTATAAACTGCTGTAAGCACTACGGGGTAAAAGTTCAGGGACTACTGTGTGAGTTTTATTTACATAACCTTGTATTAGACCAGGAGACTGAGCTGAACCCTGGCCCTTTTGTCGGGGATATCCAATTACAGGCATTTATTTCATTTGGGGTTAATCAAATTAAATGGCTTAAAGCCTATAATGCTTTCCAAAGATAAGAAAACGGATTAGATTTATGGATAAGAGCTGAGCCTAGGAATCCAGTATAGTTGTGGAGAAAACATAGAAACCTCATGAAGAATCCAGGTGTAATTGAAGCATTAGGACCCATTCATGAGGCAATCATTCGACATGGAATAGAATACTTTTTCTCTATCAAAGATCTTGCCATTGATGCGGCTAAATTTCGGTATCAGATCTCTAATCCGAATATCCAGCTCAGGGAACCATTTAAGTATGAAAATTTTAAATTAGCCGCTAACCGCTTGCACCTCTATGGCGAAGTCACTTTGAGGGAAGGGCCATCTTGGTTAGGATATAGGTTCCAGAGTCCAATTATTTGGCACCCTGCACCCAGATACCAAGCCCTGTATGAGATGCCTGAGGGTCAGACAAACCATTTCTTTGAACACCTAGTTATGCATCATGGCTGTAGGCCTTCACATGAGATTCCATCTCCAGACTACTCATTCACTGCCTTACATGTCAACTACAATGTTTTCATGAGGGCATGAAAAAGGGTAAGCAGGGGGGTGTGTGGCGTCTTGAAGAAGGTATGTTTTTGGTAATTATTTCAACATCTTTTCATTAGAACTTACAAACCTTTTGCATCATGAACTAAGAAAACGATAAGGAATTGTAATAAAACATGTGAGATTAATATGCAAGACAAAACACTGACAATTGTCATTTCCTTATGCAGAAAGAAGGAAAAAAGAGAAACTGTTGTTCCAAAGGAAAGGACAAGGACGGGATAATTGTTGTCCCTTTGACAGGGAACCGTATGCAAACAAGGCAAAGAAAATCAAAGCAAATCGGCTCTGGAAAGGAAGTGGAGATATCGGCTCGGCGCAGGAAAGAAAAGAAATGACTAAGGACTAACGGTTCGGCGAATCCCTCAGGATCCTTGATCCTGAGGGATAGCTGCTTTAACTATTTCTGCACTTAGATATCTCCGCCTTCACTATTATAAAAGGGGCAACATTGTTAGCTCGAGGAGAGTTAGAGTCTGTTATGTTTTATGTAATTTACTTTAAGATCAAAACTTTGATCATCAAGTCTCGTTAAGAACTGATCTATTGTAATTCCGCTTTATGCATTAATACAAACTTGGTTGCTATTTTATCTTTGAGTCTGGAATAACTTCAAGCGGTGTGCCCCTAGAGGCTAATGGCTCGGCCCTGGAGGACACTTGCTCCTGTACTATTACGTTTGGTTTATGCATGGTTTGCTTATCGACGTTATTTGGTAATCTGATGTGTTTTGTAAGTTTACATCACATGCTCTGTTATGTTTAATTTATTAAGGTTTCTAAAGAAAGAACTATTGTATTGACTCTGCATCTTATCACTGTTCTTTTAAGTGTTGATATAATACTGCTAGTATTTACAGAATACTGTTGCTGTTTAATTACAGAGCCTTTGTGTTGTGCACTTGTTCATTAACATTACGGAATTCATCTTGGAAGTTATGTTCTTTGCGATTGTTGGATTTATGAACAATGTTGTTCTATTTTGAAATGCAGTCGTACTCTTTCTAACTGAGGTTGATAACTGGATCAGATTACTATTAAAGTGTGCTGTGTGTATATATGGTTTTCAAGCGCTGTTCTATAATTCATCATTAATCAGAGCTGTTCCATTTTGGTGTGTTATTCAATCCGCCCTTAAGAGTGAAGGATTGCCGTTTGATTCCTATAGATTACGATTAGTGCATTTGATCTTATAGACTAAGGTGTTACTGCTTGTTAGACTTAGTTGTCGTTACAATTTCTTAACTGCTGTTTCATTTCAGGTTTGCTGTTCTATTTCTTAACTGTTGTTCCATTTCAAGTTTGCTGTTCTATTTCTTAATTGTTGTTCCATTTCTTATCTGCCGTTTCATTTCCTGTCATTTGTTATTTTGGTGTGAAGAACGATCTCAGGCTGTAGTGAGCATTGACGTCTACTGTCCAACTCCGAGATCCACGATCTGTTCTCTGGTTTCCTTTTCCATCAGTTTACAAAGGGATGGGTTATTGCTACTGAACCCTTGACTGATAAATTGCTTAGTTTTCTGAATGTGTGGTTTAATCTCTTGAAGTAGTTAGCTGTAAACAAGCATCCATTTATTCTTGTATTTTCGAACACTGTGCTACTAGCATTACTCTGGCAAATGATAGCCTTAGACTGAGACACTCTTTGAAATAACAAAACGTTCCCGGATTGACATATTAATGTGAGGTAATTAGAGGTGAAAGAGACCCTTTTTATAGATTGACATTCATCCTCTTTGTTCCTTTCTATTGTTGGCCTTAATGATAAGACCCAAGAGTAGGAAGAACATAGTGAAAGGGGTCATTGGTGGAAGGGATAGAAAATGAGTCTTGAATCTCAAAATCATCATACCCACTCTCTTTCATGGCTTGTAAAATTTCCTTCCTCCTTGCAATTTATTCTTGGATAGCCTTCTCCCTAGCCTTATTCTCCTCAAACCTCTCAAAGTTGGCAAGGTATTCTTCCCTAATATGACCTATCACTTCCTTTGGTGCATCACATGGCTTTACTTGGCCTCTTATCCTAGCCAAGTGTTGTTTCAACCTAAGAATACCCCCACCTCCAATAGATTTATTACAAAATTTGCATATAATTTTTCCATCGATCACATCACAATGAGCCCATGCACTGTACTTGGCTTTTGGAGGCATGGTGGCTAGAAATATTTAAAAATTGTAAAGAAATCTTCCATTAAAAAAAATGTGCAGCTAAGAAAAATGGAAAACCTAAGACAAATTTTTGAAACAAATGGGCATATTTAGCCTACAAAATTTGATAGAATAGAACTAGAGATAACAAAGTAGCACAGAACACATAAAAACATTAAATACATGGAAAACAGTGAAATATGGATTTTTTCAAGTGAAAATCCTTACATGGAAATGCAAACTAACTTCCTTAGCCTCCTCTTGAAGATGCCAAGTCTACCAACAACTCCAAACTATCTACAAAATAGCTCCAAGTCCAACTCCAAGCCTCCAAGATAACTACTCCAACAAAAACTCAACATTCTCCAAGCTCCCAATGAAACTCATAAAAACTCCAAATGAGATGTGTAAGGAAAATATGAGGGGAGACCTCCTTTTATTGGCTTGGAGGGGGTGTTTTTGGATGGAAACAACCCTTAGTTTCCCTCCAAACCACCTCAGAAGTTGCCAAAAAACTGCCTGGTGGGTCTGCAAGTGGCGTGGCAATGGATCAGTTGGTTTGTGATGGAACCAGTCAGTTTACCCATAAACCAGTCGGTACCATCATAAACCAGCCAGTTAGGCCCGTTTTTTGTGAAACAAAAGGTGAAGTGGCCCCTCTAACCAGGTTTTTTGCCCAGTCTCGCTAGTTTAGCCAGTGAATCGGCCTCTTTGACCAATTTTCGATTCAAATTGGCCAGTTTTTAATACTATGCCGAGAGCATAACATTGTCACAGGGTGGTGGAACCCAAAGTAGGGAAACCAAGTGGCATGCTTTTAAAGGGAATATTGTTAGGGTATATTCCTAAAATATTATGCTATGGAATTTTAGAGATTCTTTGGAGGTCCAGAGATGACAGTGTCAATATTTGGTTGAGTTTATACTCATTTTACTCATAATTTCATAAGAATTTCACTGGTGTAGTTAGATTTGGGATTTGAGCATCCCATTTTCAGGTCACTCCCACAAGTGAGGTACAATGATGTATTTTTCCATGTACATGTCTTTCATTTCATTGAAATAATATAGAGGCCTTTACACTTTGCAGTTGAGCCCGAAGACGTAGCTCATCCATTGTAGGTGAAATCCATTATCAAACATTGGTCCATTGTCTTTATGGTATCTTTCTGTTGCTTCTTCTTAAAGAGTCACATTTAGGTTTTTGTAGAGACCAACCCTATATTTTTTTTTTGAAATACTAAAAATACAACCATAAGAAAATAACGTTGGGAACTCAAAAATCGTTAAGCATTATGTAAAAATTTCCTGAATTTCACTTCATTGAACATATCATCTAATTTACATATATTTAACTAAAATCATAATGAATTCATACAAAAGAATATTATAACAACATAGGTACCGTTTACCAAAAGACGAGATTCAAACTTGACTTGCCGCTACTTATCTTCCTTTGTTGTCATTCACCTCCGAGTGTGAATGTCGATGTGCTTAATCCAAAAGTAGTGACCCACCAGTTGACCTCCCAGCCTACTCCTTGGGTACTCTCCTTCCCCGCAGACCCCCGAGCTACAATGGGGTTGTATAACGAAGGAATGTATTAGCTGGTAGAGGAGAGCACTCATTGGCTCAAGAGTCCCCTCTCTAAAGTCCTCTACCCCACCAAACTCACTATAGCTCATAGTCACTACTTTCACATGGTCTCATCCATCCCACATTAGGGTAAAAAGTCCCTTCTCCCATGGCATGCCCCTTTTTTTATAGGAGTCCTCATAGGTGACACTTGGCCTTTCATGCATAATTAATTATTTTTTATAATTCAATAGTTTGATTATTCACCCACCCATGTGTCACTCTCTCATCAAGGATCTCCAAAATTATTTATTTAATTTTTAATTTAAAAATAATATTTTTCCTCACCTTAACAAGATTCCTATTTCTTCTCCTAGTTGTCCCTTGATCCCCCTTTTAATCCTTAATTTATGTTCATTACTAAAGTCAATTGATAATTCAAGATTTGATCTCCTATCTACTCCCTAATTTAACTCAAGTTATCTCTTAAATGGATATTTTTATGTTAGTTGTTGCCACATGGAGGTTCTCTAACTTTCTCTAAAATTTAATTTATTAATCTTATTTTAATTCACCATCCTCTTCTCTTAATTATGTTTAACTATTTTAGGATTAATATTTATCCTTACATTTATGTCCCTTTTTCCCCCTTTTTACCTAATTAAATTACATTATCTACCTAAAATTTTTCAACATGGGAAGGGTAGAGTTTTTAAGGTAAATTTATTTCTTTCTATGATCCCCTTAATACAAGTTTTATTATTGATTTAATTACCTCGGTTCTAATCATCATTTATAACTTGATGTGAATTTACATGGTTTTCATACCTTGATTATATTTATTAATTAATCTATTTTTAATGATTCCAAGGGTGCCAAGTTTGGTCGTGCCCTTCAAGAACTTCCCTTGAAGTTCCAAGAGCATCACACCTAACAGTTTATTTGTGATGCCAAGGGTGCCAAGTTGGTCATACCCTTCAAGGAATTCCCTTGAAGTTCCAAGGATGCCACGCCACTTGTCCTTCAAGCATATAGTGGCTACGAGGGGAAATTATAGGTTCAACGATAGATGCCACTATCATCTCTTATGTTGTCTGTTATAGTGAGACTAATGGTGTCAGGGACAAAAGAATCTGCCTTGATGCACGCCCCCCAGTAAAATCCTCATGAGCAACCCAACTTTGGGATTTGCCCTCATGACACCGTGATCTTCAAGGCGAAGGTGTTTCAACCTTTCCAGCCCAAGTCACGGTGGGAGTGCTAGTGGGTGAGATCAGGGACACTGTTCCAGCCCTCCCATGCAGTTCCATCCAATATACAACCCCATCACCCATATGTGAGTCATTCGGCCAAACAACTAATCTGTGTCTGCAACCACTAACATATCATCAATATATATATATATATATATATATAGCAAGTTTTAAAATTGACTTAGAATTTCAAAGACAATATTAATTTTCATAAAACCAGGTGTCATCAACTCATCATATGTGAGTGCCTTTGGTGGTTTCCTGTCATACTCAATAATCATCAGTAACAAAGTTTCTCAGTGTTATTCATTGTCATAATAGCATCATCAATATCACGTAGTTATTCGCATCATTTTTCATTGTGAACCAGAACTAATGTAAGTAGCTAACATAGGGGACACATCCATCATGTCTAGCATCATTATAACATTAATGGAACCATACATATAGATCAAAGCTATCATCATCATAACATCAATAAACATACCTATCCTTTACTACTATCACCATCATGATATCAATAGAGAGTACGCATAACCATTAATTATATCGTCATCATAATATCAATAGAGAACATACATAACCATCACATTCACTAATAATAGAGTCACATTTCTAGATCCTTAACCTAAGGTCCTCAAAGACTAAAGTATCTAAGAAAATTTCATATTAGGGTCAGGAAACTAGAGTGGGCACTATAGTTTTTACATGCTCTTTTATGCAATTATGTTAACATCACCAAAAAAAAGATCTTGGATCATTAGTTTATCATAATATTGAAGGGAGATGTTACTTGTGACCTTATAATATTGATGTCACCATCTTTAGGACTTGATGTCACTCCATGTATTATAAAAGTGAGTGAATTCATCCAATGTGAAAATAAAACCATTATATGGATATAACACTTTCACTTTATTACCTTCCTAGAGTTTGTCCTCTATGCAATATTTAGTATTGTAAAAAATATATGTTTATATAGGTATTAGAAAAATAATAATACAATATTATCAGAATAAAATTGAACACACTCACTAAATCTTATAACATGCAAAAAAATAAAAAATAAAAAATCATTAAATCAATATCAACTAAATAAAGATGTTCAATTCCATATATAATGTTCAACTTGTTAGGTAAATATGAACCATGAAGGAGTCAAGGTTGTTAGGTCAATAGTTGTGGTTTTAGGCACCCGGTATTGTTGGTCCATGGTATTACATGCAATTAAATCCTTTTAAATACTAGAGGTTTCTCCATTGTAATGTGTTAGAGTTGAGCAAAAGGTTCACTTGTCGCAACCAAAGTGTTAGCCAGCTTGGTTGCATTTAAGTCAAGGATATTGACTACTTTTAAGTCATTATAGAGATAACATATCTATTGTTCACTGATTTTTCCCTGGATGGGGTTTCCTGGGGTAATTGATGTGTGTTGTCACTAGCTATGTATAATTTCTTTTAATTATTTTCTTCTCGCATAAATTTAATTATTAACAAGTGGTATCAGAGCAAAATGAAGGGATGAAAATAAGTTGATACTTGGCGAAGAAATAACTTTAGTGTTTGGACAAGCAACAAAAGGACTTAAAGCAACACATTAATGACTTTCCTTGAGATGACATCAGATTTTTATATTGGTTGTACTGAAGCAACATGAGGAGAGCGCCTCATGTGAGTAAGTGTGCAGGTGAGAGGATGTATACTTAGCGAAGAAATAACTTTAGTGTTTGGTCAAGCAACAAAAGGACTTAAAGCAACACATAATGCCTTTCATTGAGATGACATTAGATTTTGATATTGGTTGCAATGAAGCAACATGAGGAGAGCACCTCATGTGAGTAAGTGTGCAGGTGAGAGGATGGAAGCTTAATTATTGGAATAGAAACTTAAAAAAAATAATTTGGAGATAAAATTTGTAAACTACATGTAAATGGGCATATGACTGCGAGACCTAGTAAGCCATGTGTACCCATGGTGTCTGGGTTAGTTATAGTATTTGCTAAATTTTAAGCATAAAATTCAAAGTTCGCCACATTTAATCAATAACCACACAAATTTGATTAATTTAAGCCAATTTAGTTCTCCTTTGAATGGAGTCATCATTAGATAATATATTTTTTGCAGTCTCTAGGTTCCCTGTATTGCCAGTTGTTAGTACATTGGAGAAATGGTTTTCCTTGCCGACTTACCTCTACATACTAGCGCATGGATGACTCACAGAATATTTGAAACGTGTTACTCATGAATATTGACATGGTATGGTTGCAACTTACATGATGTCCAAAAATGATGGCAGTGTGATTTGAGTTGAGGACCAAGATAATGTGTTCACACAAGAAATGGTTGCGATTAGTGCTAGCAACGATGATGTTAATTTATATCATAGTTACCAGTTGAGATAATGTTCAAAGGGATACAATTTATTAAACATAATAATTTCATATTTTATATTTATATCGTAATTCTAATTAATAAAATAAAATAAATTATATGTATATGAATTTAATAAGTTAATTATTTATTATTTTATATATTAAAATATGAATTATATATTAATTAAGTAACTATATATATATATATATATATATATATATATAATATATATACACCTGAATTTAATGGCAAATTTTATAGAAGATTTTAGATATGATTATTTTTTCTTGAATTCATTGTTGTCGAATTCAAACATGAACACGATTGTGGTGACTTAGTTGTCTAGAGTGATAGGGGAGGGAGCATGTGGGTTTTGGGGATTGTATTTGAAGAATTTCTTCAATCTAGTTTAAAGGAGTGATTGTTAGGTAAACTTGATCCAATGAAAGAGTCAAGGTTGTTAGATCATCAATCCTGTTTTGGGCCCATGGTAATGGTGCAAATAGTATTAATCCCATGGTATTACATGCAGTTAAAGCCTTTTAAATGTTTGGAGATTCTCCAGCCTTTTAAATGTTTGGAGATTCTCCATTGTAATGTTTCGGAGTTGAATGGAAGATTCTATTGGTCAAGGTATTGGTGTGACTAGCTTGGTTGCATTTAAGTCAAGGATATTGGTTGTTTTTAAGCTATAAGATAATAGATCTATTGTTGACAAATTTTTCCCCAATTAGGGTTTTCTAGAGTAATTCTATGTTTGTTCTTACTATCATGTATAATTTCTTTTAATTATTTTCTTCACACAAATTTAATTATTAACACAACTATACTCAAAGGTGATTAATAAGGCATCAAATCAAATGTGTTATTTATGTTTATTAAAAAGATTGCACCAAAATGAATCCAAATCAACTTCAAACGCTATTCAAATAACTTTTGTATTATTTGAAGAACAAAACTATTTAAAAAAAACTCAAATACTTAATATTCAGCATTTGGTAAGAAAAAGCCAATCATATCCCTATCAAACAAATAACCATTACTTTTTTTCCAAAATAATTATTTTAAATTAAAAACTCCATGAAATCCATTCAATTATAAAAAAAAAAACCAGGAATTCATGTTCAAGATGATGAAATATTAACTCGTAAAAGGAAAAAAAGTTAATGAAACATTAACTTATAAAAGAGAAAATGTTGTAGGTAGCACTGATTTTAATATTGAGATGGTTACATTTGATAAGGGATAGAGAGGTTAACAAAAATGATGTGTTTTTAAAAAACATTCTTACAATTTTAGTAAATGAACCAATTAAAACTATGTAATTGAATTAATAATTTAAATAAGATGAAATTATATATATTTATTAAAATTTTAAAACAATAAGTTTGAATCATGATTCCAAACCACTTAATATTTTTAAAATTCCAAATAAAATTTCTAAAATGTAAAAAAACTTTACTCAAATTTAATATGAGGACGGTAATTTAAATATATAAGGCAGCATGATAAACTAAATTTCACCCAAATTTAATTTGAAGATGGTAATATAAATATAAGTAGGCACATGATAAACTTTAGTTTTTAATTTAATAAGTCAAAAGAGAAGATTTTGTATTTATTTAAAGCCAATGTAAATCTTATGCAATGCTACTTAGCATTAGCCTTCCGATGCTTTCCTATTTTAGCCATGAGATTACATGACAATGACCAATACTTAGTTGTGGGATGCATTGTAAGATCACCGATACTTAACCATGGGATTGATTGTAGGTTTGAGATTCAAACTAAAGATCCAATAGTGAAGACAAAAGGTGATCACATCATAACTTGGCAGATGACCACATTGATAAATATTAAATGTTATTTACAGAATTGATCAGTCTTTAAGACAGGTTTTGCAAATGATTTGATCATATCTTAATGCTTTGAACAAGAAAGTAAATCCTACCTATAATCCGACCGAGCAATATAACTTTGCCCACAAAGAAATACTTTACAATGCATGATTATAACCAAAACAAATCATCAAATACTAACTATAAGTGGACTGGTAAAGGGGCAAAAATTTTAAGTGTCATATTTTTCTTTCATCCATTCAGCTCGACATGTTGAGGCACTTTTACAATAAGAGAGACATATATGGCCAATAACTATGTTGAAGTACACTAATGATGAGTGGAAAACAACTTTTGGTGATGAGTGGCAGGAAAAGACCAAGGATGCTGAGTGGGAAACAACTTTTGATGCTGAGTGGCAAGAAGAGACCAAGGATGCTGAATCAAAGAAGGAATATGTTGAAGTTACAGTTTATTCGACCCACCCAATAGGGGACTCTCAACTTTGAACTCTTCTTGCCTGTGTGTACAAGGGATTGTCCTCACATAAAATTCTCATGCCATATATTTTGCAAAATCTATAGGAACTTGAAAACTTCAAGAGAATATTGTTAAGAATACAGTTCAACCACAATATCTCCATCTCATGGGTTGAGTTACTATATATGAACCTCACTGTTCTGCGAAAAGACAAACAAGACATCCCATGGGTTGAGTTACTATATATGAACCTCACTGTTCTGCGTAAAGACAAACAAGACATCGCATTGTGATTAAGCTCAAGGGATCTTCAGCTTTTAATGTTTGTGCTTCAATCGGGAATGTCATAGTCAGGCACTACTGTCAAACACTTATGATAGTATTGTGCTTTGAAGGCACGCTAGTGGTGGGCATTTGTAGGGATAATAAATTACAGTATATAGGTATGTGCTACATGATTCATTACTTTGACAACTGCCATAAAGTTGGATGCTTTAGCATATGCCCAAATATATTCACCACTTAAATGCTTTAGCATATGCTGCTGGCATATGCTCAAATCCATTCAGCACTTAAGCACATTCTCATAGGAGAGATGTGGTAGCTCATGGGTTGGGTTACTATGACCCTGGATCCCATGAAGCCCAAACACATGGAGGCTACAGAGCTGCCTGGGGAGATAAACCTCCATCATCTCATCTCATCTCATCCACTTCTGCAAGCTAAACTGGTATTTCTATATACCTCTGCAAATGGATCACATGGGTTAGTAATGTCATTTTGTTTTGGTAGTTTGTTAAGGTTTTTTATGGTTAAAATTTGTTTGATTTGTTTATGGTTTTCTGTATTCCTCTCCAATTTCTCCTTTTTAATGAGATAATGCATTTTGATTCTGTGGGTTCATTATGATTTTCAACGCTTCAAGTTTGTTTGATCTGTGTTCATTTTAACCATTACACCTAACTTAATATGGTCTGGGCAGTTGGATGATAGAGTTCTCTCTGACCCTAGCAGGTTAGGATTGCAGATATGTGGAATGTTCTTTATCATATGATGGGCTACTCAGGCAGGTAGCTCTGTTGGCTTTTATGGAGAGCCAGACTTGCTCTAGCTCTTGGGTTCGAATCTCAGGATGGCAACTGAACTCACTTTGGCAAATTTGAATGGTGCAACTCAAACTCAGTTTTGAAAATTTTCAAATTGGAATAAATGGATGGTTGTTGGTTTCATGATTTTCGTTTTCTCTGGCCCGTGATTGTGTAGGTTCCTGTTACTAGTTAGTGTTTGGTCATGAAAACACTTAGAGCCAGAAAGCTGTTATTTATGGTGTGCTGGTAAGCCTGGAATAATATCAATGACATGGTCTTAAGGTACGAATGGATTTGAATTAAAGCTCCGCATACATATATAATCTGAGTTAAGCCTCACCTTACCAAAAATATAAAAACATATACAGGTGTTAATTTTTCTTGTTACCTTGCTAAATACTTTTCTACAGTTCATTAGTAACACCATTTTTAATTACAAAATGCAGCAAAGAGACAGAATGCAAACCTGCAACTACAAAAGAGCATGGTGCCCAGAGATCACGAAATGCCTCCGAAAATGTATAGCCGCATTCTCAAGGGGAAAGTATTTGAAATCTCGTCCAATAGTTAATCAAAATCCTAGAAAGCTCATCGCTTACGGTCCATTACAAAATACCTAAATTCTTATCCAACAGTAGGGAAAATGGTTGCTCTCATCCAAAGAAGCTCGTTACACCAAAATCAGCTCATTCTCAAAAATCACTGTTACACCAAAATCAGCTCATCCGCCCTGGCTTAAAACCCTCGTTTAACACTGAAACAGCGAATTCTTCGAAACTCCAAATCCATCCAATTTCATGATTCTTTGGTAAAACAATGATTGTGTTAAAAGAATTGCTGTTAAAATGATGAAACATGTTACAAATAGTTCAACCACTTTTAGCTTAGTCAAGACAATGCACTACAAAATTCTCACAAAAATGTTAGCCAAAAAAAATTAGTGTTACAATGATGAAACATGTTACATATTATTCAACTACAAAAAAATTAGTGTTACAATGATGAAACATGTTACATATTATTCAACTACTTTTAGCAGAGTCAAGACAATGTAATACAATTTTTTCACAGCTGAGTCAAGACAATGTAATACAAAATTTTCCCAAATATGTTTTGTCAATATTGAAGTGATGATGGCAAATTTATTCCAAGTTTTTGTGGGTTCCTATTAAGTTTAGATTCAAACTTTATGGGGTTGAAGATGAAATTATTTTTGGGAGAATTAAACTATCCTAATAGGCATCCAAGCAGTCATGGCGATAACATTCCATTAGTGGAAAGATTGTTCTTCCATTCAATGTTTGGGTTCCAGCCTAAGCTTTACTTAGTTGAAAGAAAAAATAAAATCTCAATCATAACCTATAATTTTGATGAAAAAAAAATATTTAAATGTTTTATTTCTTGCTTAAGGACTTATGGATAATTTAGATTAAAAAGGTTATAGATGCACTAGACAATAAGAATCGTTGGTACATTGTAAGAAATCAACCAAATCACCAAAACAATTGGTAGAATAAATCAAAAATCATGAAATCACCAAAGATTGTTAGTATATTGGATGAGAAATTACCAAATTTGAAAACTTATATGTCAACAAGTTGAAAATAATGATAAACGTGAAGGATACTTGGGTATTAGAAGCAAGACCATTCAAAATCATTAAAACCCTGGGATGTAAAGAAAGAAAAACTAATAACAAGAGATAAATTGTTAATTGAGTATTTAATTTTAACCCTTGATGAATTTTTATGTATTGATTTATTACATTAGTTAGATTCTTTAATTGTATCTTTTGTCTTTTACTTTTATATATATATAATTTAATCATCTCATTTTGTATACGTATTTTATTGTAATCAGAAATTTTTCTACTAATAAAAGTGTCTGATTTATTCACATTTATTCTTCTTTCTCATTCTCAATGTGTGGAGTAACTTTACTTTTTCTTTTAATGTTATGTGGGTATTTCGTGCATTACATTTGGTATCAAAGCATATGAGCATAGGGTTTTGGTATTTCTAATGAGCAGTTTTGGAATTTTAAATATAATCTTTTTAGTGAATTTCATACTTGGAAAATTTTGGAAGACTAAATAAACATAGTTAAGTACTTGAAACAATTTTAAGTTTTGGCTTGTTATGCATTCTAAGGTATGACCTATCAAAGTTATGATTTTTGACCAGTCATAGAATTAATCTTATACAAGTCATCTTGGAATGTTTGCCATAATGTTCTTTCTGTAATGTTTCAAAAATTGAAAATTTTGAAATACTGAGAATACAAGTCAAAGTACTTAGGGTATACATTTCTGATTCCTATTTACTATAATGTCAAAATACAAGTTGTGGAAATTGAGGTTTTTGATTAGTTATAAAACTAATATCAACCAAGGGTTCTTAATACAATAGTTATATCCAAATCTATAAAAGTCCAAATTGAGTGTCATTGATTCATTTGGAAAGAGTATAAAGCATACTATTTAAATTATAAATTTTAGAAGTACATCAAACAAATTAAATACATGGAAAGTTGTACAAGTTTGTTATCTTGAAATCAACATAACAAGAAGCTTTGGAAAAGTTACCATAGCCTTTCTTAGAACATCAAAATTTAGTCAAACATGTAGCATTACAATGAATGCACATTGGGATACTATAAACCAAAATTTCAAAGCCAAAGGAGAATGAATTTCATATTTATATCAAGTGCAAGATCAACATGCAAAACAAAAATTTGATTAAAGGATCTATTTGGGTGATTCAAAAAGTGTGGTAAAGTTAAATATAGAATAACTATAGATAAATAATATTGTTATCCCATGTGGCAAATGGCATTGTAAAAAATTATGTCCCAATTAAAACTCGAAAGATCTCAACCATGACTCATGAAGAAAGTGAAGCAATACATTGCCAACTACCTAAATTGGAGAACCAATTTAATGAAATAGGTTACTATGTTGCAAAAAGGTTGATTTGTCACATTTTCTAGAATTACTTAAAATGGAATTGGAACAAAATATGGAATAATTACAGATTCCATTGATAAAAAAATGGATAAAAAGATGGAACAATTACAAAATTCCATGGTATCCATCATCAAACATACCCTAGATGAGAGGTTCCCTAAAGGTCACATTAGGACACAAGGAAATCATGAAAAATGTGTAGAACATAAATATTGAGTTCCAAAATCATGATTATTCACTACTCCAAGGTCTACATCATTGGATGTTCAACTCAATACTCAGTAGCCACTTAATTCCCAAGTTTGATATGAGGAAATTTTATGGTAAAGATTCTATAACATGGGTATCTAAATGGAGCAATTATTTGATTTACACCAAGTGCCAACTTTACAAAAAGTAACTCTTAGATCCTTGTGTTTAGAACCTAATCAATTTGTTTGGTACTAATGTCTAGGTGAATGAAAATGATTCTATTGTCTCTTGGCTCATTTTTATGAATGAAATGTTAACACATTATTTAGTTAATTGATAAATATTTAGCAAATAGGTCCAATTATAGAGCACATCAATAATTCCTAAAGCTAAGTCTTGGGATAAAGAACATTTTAAATGAAAATAAATAAATAAATCTCGTGACACACCCAACCCCCTAATGTCATATTAGGGATGTGGGACATAATTAAACCCAAACTTCAAGGTTTATTATGAATATATGGTTATCAAAAATTTTATTTCCTCCATCTCCTCAAATAACATTTATGATACTATAATCATCTTTAGCTTGTTGAGAACTTTCAAATGATAAAAATCTCATCTGAATCTAAACTCCAAGCACAAAGTTATGTCTCTTTGAAGTACTTGAGTAACATGTTAGGGCTACGTGAAGATCAATTGTACCCTTTCACGAAGGTATTAAAGGCTAGAATAGAGGGCTAGTCTTGCAAGCCCTAGAGCGAAGTGACCTGCATGAAGGTAGGGATAGAAGGAATCAACAACATCACAACCATCTTAGAGTGCAGAAACTTGGTTCCTGCATCCCCCATACCGCTTCGGGTAAGACTTCGGTCCGCACTCCGCGGGTTGATGCCGAAAGGGCTAGTAGTGTAGGGATTTGTTTGGCTAATTCACGTTGAACCTGGGTCAGGCCCCCTCAAGCCAACAAATGGTTCTATTTCTTAGACCAGAATCTGCATAAGATATGTGTGATGTCGTATCACTGGAATCCAACTAAGAAGGAGATTGGAGACTAGTTGGATAGAAAAATCCACGAATTCGTGGCGCAGGAGAACACGAACCTGCGACTGACAAAGGAATAGTGGTTGGTTGATACTTGTACACAGTGATCCATGAGATCATTTTGTGCTCCTTCCCTATTGAGCTATACGAGTGGATCGCAAAGCTAGCAGATAGCCAAGGAAGGTGGAAACTTAATGGTCCTATTGTGTGGACCCCAAAGCTAATACATAAATTGGAAGCATCTAAGGACAATATTGCTCGCGTTGTTGATCATTGGCTCGATCACGTCATAGAAGGATTTTTGATTGAATTTGCAGTCGACACCTCAGTTAGCTACAACGAGGCAGAGTGATGCTTTTTTAAAGGACCACGAGGTAAGTATGTGAAATCTTTGAATACCTGGATTAAAATGCTATTGTGAGAAAAACAGGTTATGTAGCTACCTTGATGTTTGGGACTACGCGAAGTGGAAAAGCTTACAGAAATGAAGGAAAAAAGGGTCCAGAGTATAGTCTGTTGATTTTGCCTCCGCAAGGTGATGAGGAAGAGATAGCGAAGGTTTCTCTGTGAAGTGTTATTCAATTAATAAGACAAGGATTCCCACAAATACCACCTCCACCCACACCACCTCCAACTTCACCACCATCACCTCCAACTTCACCCGCACCACCTCCACCTCCATTGCAGTTCAGTATGGAAAATACAGTGAAGCTTACTTTGTTCAAAGGCTTGGGAAATGAGGACCTGGACCAATTCTCGTTCGTTGTAAGGGCTATATGGGAAGCTCAAGGTGTTACAGATGATCATATAAAGAAGGCGACACTAGTTAGTGCTTTGCAAGATCACACGCTAACCTGGTATATTAAGTACTATAATGATAACCTGAATGTTGGAGAGGCAGACATCCAAGAAACACTGAACAGAGAATTTAGTAGGCCTAAACCTGAGGCGTAGTCGATTGTGGGATTCAAATAAATCGTGAAGAAACCAAGCAAGATGCCTTGGGAACTAGACTAGAGGTTGAAGTGTATAATCTGTGAAGCCAACATGAATATGACAAATGGATAGCATCGCAAATGGTTTGTGGCTTTGCTACTACCTCACTTAAGGAGTGCACTATCACAGCAGAATATAACCACTTAGACGGAGGCCTTGGAGATTGCTATGAGACTACATGAAACTCTGATGTAAGATCCAAATCTAGGAGTCTAGGAGATCCAAGCGCAGCTAAAGAATCTGTGCCTTGAGATGCAAAGTCTGAAGCAAGACAGGACGATTCGATTAGAGGTGCGCGAGGAGGTATGGTGATTGAAATGCAAGAGTTTGGGTCATGACAAAGACCACTGCCCGATCTTTGCAAACTACATTGCAGGAGGAGGACTGATGCCTTTAATGCCAAAATCTCAAGTAGGACCTAGCGCGGGGACTGCATTATGGTGCATTATCTATCAGCTAGCCAGAAAACACGACAGGGATAATTGACACTTGCTACAGAGGTTTGTACAAACGCTGGCACAAGTTTTGCAACTTTTGTAGGACGGTAGGACATGATGAGCGTACTTTCAGGAGCTATGAATTGATGATGGATAGAACACACACTTATAGGGTTCAAGCCAAAACGTGGCCCCTTGACCAGAGCGCAAGGATAGCGTGGAAATGATTTCAGGGACGCGTACGAGGCTGAGGCGGAGGAGGACCTGAAAAAGGTCAAGGACAGTTGATTTGCTACAATTATGGAGGACTAGGACACTATGCCTACAACTGCACTAATCCAATGCATCTGTCATGCAAATATTGGACACTATTTGATCATGCAATGGAAGATTGTCATACTTTGATAGCTAGGATACATGAAAAAGGGGTGCTACCACCTCCATCGACTCAAAACCTGCAGATGATGAGGTTTGAGCCGCGTGAAGAGGATCCAAATGTAAATATAGTGCTCAGAAGTGGAATCGCGATGGGAGATGACAAGGGGAAAAAACCATAGGATAGTAGATGGGTTCACAAAGCTCCAACAAACAAGGCTGAGTTCGATTTAGAGCGCACACACAAAACCTTCATGGAAACTATGAAGAGCTTCGTTGAGGCCTCCACCTCAGGAAGCAAGGATAAGCCTGAGCAGAAGATGGACCCCTCTATGCTCACAACTTTCTTGAAGACTTGTATGAAGTTACTGCTTGATAGTAAGGCTGTAAGAGGGTTACAAGAACTCATCAATAGATGTGCTGCAACCGTGTCGGGTGAGCCGCGCGTAATACGAAAGATTGACAAGCATAAAACAAGGATGAGACGGGAGATGAGACTGACCGCGCAGATAGGAGAGTATGAAATGGATCAGGTTATTTTGGACCTGGGGTCAGACGTGAATGTCCTACCAAAGTAGACTTGGGAACGAATGGGGAGACCTACGCTGTAATGGTCTCTAATTCAGCTAAGGATGATGAATCAGTAGAAGATCAACCGCATGGGTTGGCTGCAGGGGGTGACCATGGATATTGAGGGAGAGAGCGCGCTGGCTGATTTTGAAGTAATAGAGATAGTGGATGACATAAATCCTTATCTTGCGCTCCTGGGAATTGATTGGGCTACTGATATGAATGGGGTAATCAATCTGACGAAGCGAAAGATAATCTTTGAGAAGAAATCATTGTGCGTAAGAGTACCCCTCGATCCTGTTGAAGGATCATGCTATACTGAACTGGTCCGCGATTATGAGAGTGATGAAGACCTGGATTGCATCTATAAGATAACAGTGAAAGACCAAGATTGGGTGAATCCCACTATGGATGGATGGATTACATGAGATCGTGAGTGTTCCTGTACTTCGAACTCCGATGAAGAAATAGAATTTTGGTTGCAACATGATGACCCGATCGTTGCACTGTGTGTCGTCAGAGGTAAGAAATATACCTACTTATGATGGTATTCATTAGGTAGATATCTTTTTGGTTGCATTTGAAAGGGAGGTACCAGAAAAGCAGCGCTTCCAGGCGCTGGACTGGGCACCGTGCGCTACACCCGCAAGATAGTGGGGTACACATAAAGGAAGCTTTGATGGTTGGCGTGACTGTAGGAGGATGATGAGAACACAATTTGGGAAGCTTAATATGCGATTGACAAACAAGTATGATGAGCAGGATGATTCGTGCACACATTTGGCCAAATGGACCCAGGCTTATGGAGAAAAGCCCCAACCTGAGTGGGTGCACTTGTTCTGTCATACCTTGGATGTTGTCCTAATGAATTGGTACGTAGAAACAGAGCTCCACCATGGTATAGGTGAATGGGTGTGTTGGCTTGTTGGGGCTTGACCCAAGTTTGGAGTTAATTAGCCAAACAAATCCCTGTACTACTAGCCCTTTCAGTAATAGTCCGCGAAGCGTGAACTAAGGTATCACCCGAAGTAGATGGCAGGGTACTAGAACCAGGTTTCTACACCCTTGAGATGTCTAAGAGGTTTTACTGGTCCACTATTGGTTCCTACACGTAGGTTTCGCACACTTTCCCATCCCTCATGGCCTGATACATTGCCTTCGTGCAGCCCTAACTAGGGGCTATGGAGCTCCCGTGTCACGCTTTGCGCTATTACCCGAGATCTTACTTATCTTCCAGTACTATTTAATTACATTCTCCTACTTGAATGTCTTAAGTTATAATTAGTTATACAAAACATTCATACAGGTTCGCGCAGTGAATAAACGGTATACTTGCAAATTATATCCAATCATGCATTAAACTAGGAAAAGATACACATAATTATTGTAAAACTTCTCTTTATTGATTCTTCCCACGGTTACAGACTCGACTTGCCCCGCGCACTCCACTGCAGACTACTAAGCCTCTGCGCACTCAGCTGCAGAGCCTTCTCCTACTCTATGACCCACAGACACACTTTCACTTCGACTCAATCCCTTAGACTTCTCTTCCTCTATTGTATCTTCTCCATTAGTTATCTTATACACTTAAAGTCTCGCGCTATTTATACAACCCCATGGTCTGCAGACCATGGGTAGGTCTATCCAGCTGACATTGCATTAAAAAAACTAGGGTGGACAACCCTGTGACTCTATTATGACTCTGCGCCCACAATTCACGGAGCTTTTACAAAAGGATTTGGTCAAAACTTGGGCTTTAAGCCTCAAAACATGCCTTAGGGGGATTCCATGCCTAACGAGCCCCCAACACAAACATTGTGACTCGCCCTCGAGTCACTCTATCGGCACAAAGATCTTTTCATGGAGTCCTTCCAATTCTTCTCGAACTGTGAAAAGGTCAGCAACGCACTGAGTTGTTGCCTACTGGATCTGCTGCATGCGTTGTTCTGAGATCGTGGTGTCGGAAGTGCTTCTCTGCATCTATGCGTGTGTCCCTTGTATTTGTTTATATTCACGTGCCTTAATGGATCCTTGGAGTGCAAAGACTGTGCTTCTGCCAGCTAGTCAAATAGTCGAGCCACCCATCTAGGGCTTTAATAGGCTGTCATTCACTTTTCCTCGGAAGGTTCTCCATTTAATTTTACAAGTTGTACCACACCTCCATCTGTGACCTCTTAACAATGTATGGTCCCAACCAATGCATTCTGAAATTTCCTGGGAATTTATCAAACTTACTGTCATACAACAACACTAAATTTACCTTGAAGGTGCGCAACTTAATATGGCGATCGTGCTAGGCCTTCTCACATTGCTTTTGCACCTGTTGATGAAAGCCAACCAATAATCGTTCTTCCTCAAGTTCTTCCAACTGCGCGAGCCTTTCTTCCAGGGCTTCGTGGTCCGTCATACCTATGAGCGCTGTCATGTGCAGACTAGGTACAATATACTCCATTGGCATGACAACTTCCACGCCATAAACCAAGCGAAAAGGTGTCCATCCCGTCAATTTCTTGCATGTTGTCCTATAAGCCCATAGTACTGTAGGTACGCGCAGGTCCCAATCACTCTGCTACGCATTGTAGACTTTGGTTAGCGCAGTCTCTAGTATTTTCTTGAATGCTTCTATTGTCCCATTGGCTTGTGGGTAATACGGTGTACTTTTCTGACAATACATCTAAAACTCTTATGTTAGCAAGTTGATCGTTTCATTCAGGAAATGTCTACCATGACCACTCATTAAGATTTTCGAAAAGCTAAATCGAGTCAACATGTGTTCAAACAAAAAATTCATAGCCATGGCGGCCATGCAGTCTTTGACCAGTTGCGCTTCCACCCAGTGAGTCAGGTACTTTGTCGCGATGATAATGTATCATGCGCCCATTTTTTCCTAAGGTTTGATAGGGTTGAGAAAGTTGATTGCCCACTTTTCGAAGGTTTGCAACGTTATTTGTGGATTCAAAGGCATCTCGTTCCTCTGCGATGGTTTTCCTGTCCTTTGACATATATCATAGGCCTTACACTGTGCTTTTGAATCTTGATGAAGGGTTGGCCACCACAACCCTGCATGGAGAATATTTTGAGCGGTTGCTCATCCTGCATAGTGTCCTCCTACAGCGCCCCCATGCACTTCTGCAAGGATCTAACTTCGTTCAAATTCAGGTACATACCTTCGTAGTATCTCATCATTGCACATTTTGTATAGGTGCCTTGCGATGACAGAAAAATCAGCCGCACGCACCATCAGTTCCTTCTTCTACTGGACAGAGTATTCCTTTGGTGTAGTTCCCATTGTTAGAAAGTGGATTATATCTTCAAAGTGTATGTCTGTTATGCATACAACAAAGAGTTGTGCATCAGGTAATCCTTCCTCCAAACTAGTAGGTTCCTCTCCCATCTCAATATGCGACAAGTGATTTGGTCCTGCGTTTAGGCATCAAGGCTTTACCATGACCTCAAAGTCATATTCTTGGAACAATAAGAGCCACCTACAAATGCGTCAGGCCCCCCAACATAGGCTTGTTGACCAAGTATTTTAGAGTGGAATGGTCTGTATGCATCTTGAAATGTCCCCCTTGAAAATAGTGGCGGTATTTTTGGAGCACATACACCATAGCCAGCCCCTCACATTCAGTTGTGGAATAGTTCTTCTCTTCTTTACACAATATGCAACTTGCGAACACGATAGGGTGATCCAAGCCCTCTCCATCATCTTGTGTTAACACCGCTCCCAGTGCTATACATGATGCATCAACTTGGACATGAAACTCCACATCCCATTTTGAGAAGACCAGGATTGGGGTGGAGACCAATTTCTCTTTTAGTACATCCAGGCTCTTCATGTAATCATCATTCCAGCAAAATGTGACATCCTTTTTCAACAACTTCTCCATTGGCGTGGTGATCTGGGCATAGCTTTTGATGAACTTCCTGTAGTACCCCATATGTCCCAAGGTAGGGCACAACTGTTTAACACTTCTTGGTGCTTCCAAATTCAGATTTACTGCAATCTTCATGAGGTTTACCATTAGTCCCTGTTTGCAGAGCACATGTCCCAACAAGTTCCCAAAGGGAATGAGGAACGTACACTTTTTGAGGTTCAGCGTGATTTGGTGTCATTGGCAAGTATCTAGCATCAAGCGTAAGCTCACTACATGGTGCTTAACCAATCCAAATATAGTCCAATCATCCAGATAGACCCCCAGGAATTTGTGGATATATTCTTTGAATGTTGGAACAACTGTGCGCGAAAAGATGGCCAACGCATTCTTTAACTCAAACTACATAACAATGTATTTAAAGTAGCCACACTCAGTCGCGAAGGTGGTCTTGCTCCTGTCTTCTGGCACGATTTTGATCTGGTGGTACCATGAGAACCCATCAATAAAAGAATATGCTTCTTGCCCGCCGAAATTTTCCAATACTTCATCTGTGAAAGGAGTCGGGAATGGGTTGTGCACATAGGTGTCATTCAATTTCCTGAGGTCCACACATATTCTTATCTCGCTCTTATGCTTCTTCTCTTGCACTACCATAGGGATTACCTGGCTCAACGATTCTAGCTGCGAGCCTTTTTTCTAATTCTACGTAGACCTTTCCTTGTACTGCAGATTCAAGCGGTAAGGCCTCTGCTTAACAGGCTTTGCGTCAGGTTTTAGGGTGATCTTCATAATCCCTAAATCGCCAATGATCCCCTTTAAGTCTGTGACCTTGGTCAAGAATAAGTCTTGGTACTCACGGAGTAACTCAACAACCTTATGCACCGTGGCATCATTCCAGTAGTCGCCGAGCGTTGCATACTTCGATTCAGCCGCCATACCAATGTTTACCTACTTTGTCTTTACTGGCACAGTTATGTCAGGATCTTCAATTAATGGCCATTGAACCTCGCAGTAGGCTTCAGTTTCTGGAATGTTAACTTTTCATGGATCTTCCTCATCTTCTTCATTATTTACATTGTAACATTCCAGTGCGCAGCTTAGCTAGGTCGCCCATTCAGGCTGAAGTACTTCCCTTGCTTCCTAGGGTATTTTAAAGATAGTTTCTTTTATTGGTTATAACGCATCATCAATAGTATCCCCCCAACGATCCTCAAACGTGAAGGTTAACAGAAATCGTTCGTGCAGGATATCCCATTCATTCGTGCCATGGCAGAGCTTCGTCTCTATATACCAATTCATGGGTATAATATCCAGGGTATGACAGAACAAGTGCACCCACTTAGGTTATGGCTCTTCCCCATAGACCTTTGTCCATTTTTCAAGGTGTGCACGTGGATCATCTCGTCTATCATACTTGTCTTTTAATCGCATCTAAGGCTTCCCAAACCGCATGCGCATCATCCTTCGGCAGTTGCGTCAGGCCTCAAAACTTCTTCAGTGTGTACCCCACCACCTCGCGGGCGTAGTGCGTAGTACCCACTTCAGAACATCGAAAGGCTACTATTCTGTCACTTCTCATTCAAATTTGTTTAGGAAGTCATCCACCTTGCTTAACCTGTCATACGTAGGAAATCTCTTACCTCTGTTGCTACACAACGCAGGGACTTCATCATCATGTTACAGTTGAGTGTGGTTACCTTGCGTAATTGGTTCTGCCATCGTTCTATCTCCTCATCAGAATCTGATGTGCAGGAGATTTTGTGCTCCCAAGAGATTTTACCATCCATGGTTGGATTTACCCAATCTTTCTCACGCGCGATTATCTTATAGATGCAGTCCAAATTGTCGTCAATGTCGTAGTCCTGCACTAGCTCCATGTAGCGTGATCCTTCTAGAGGGTCTAAAGGCACCACTACACACAGTGACTATTTAACATGCTAAGCTGGATCTGTTTCTTCAACTTGTCCTGACGATGAACCACACTGGTTGGTTTGAAACACGTCGACAAAGGTCTTTCTATATGTGATTTACGCCGAAGCTCTTCTTATAATCTTGTGCTTCTTTAGATTTATCACTCCATTCATGTTAGTGGCCCAATCTATTCCCAATAGCATAGGGTAGGGATTATTGTCATCAACAATCTCTATCACTTTGAAATCTGCTAGCGCGCTTGCTCCTTCGATATCTACTGTGATTCCCTGCAATATCCCCAATGGTAGGATCTTTTGCTAGTTCACCATTTGCAGTTGGATCCGAGACCATTGCAGTGCAGGCCTACCCATGCGCTCCCATGTCTACTTTGGAAGGAAATTCGCGTCTGATCCTAGATCCAGAATCACTTGTTCCATCTCATATTCCCTGATCTACACGGTCAATCTCATTTCCCTTCATGTTCACGTCGCGTGCTTTCAAATCTTCCAAACTAGGCGTGGTTCTCCTGACATGGTCCCAATGCATCTAGTTATGAGTTCTTGTAGCCCCTTTATAGCCTTGTTGTCACGCAACAGCTTCATGCATGTCTCCAAGAACATAGTGAGCATCGATGGGTCCATTTCCGGCTCCAATCTGTCTTTACTTCGTGAAGTGGAGGCATCAACGAAGCTCCTCTTAGCATACATGAAGTTTGCCTTAGTGTGCTCCAAATCAAATTCTAGTTCTTTCATTGGAGCCTTGCGAACCCAGGTAATTTCTTCAAGTTGCTTGCCTTTGTCATCTCCTGTCGTAATTCCACTCTGGAGCACGATATTTACATTAGGGTCTTCTTCGCACGGCTTAGACCTCATCATTTGCAGGTTCTGAGTCGGGGAGGTTGGAGTGCTCCTTTATCGCATAATCTTGCTATTAGTGCAGGATAATCCTCCATCTCATGATCAAACAACTTACAATACAAGCATGATGGTCACGTTAGATTCGTACAACCACAGGCAGAATGCCCCAACCCTCTGCAATTGTAACATATCAGATGTCTGCGACCTCGTTTTGGTCCCCCTCCACTTCAACCTCGTCCGCGCCCCTGAAATCCGGTACGCACCATTCCTGCATTTTGATTGAGGGGCCGTGCTTCAACCTGAACGCTGTAGGTAGGAGTTCGATCCATCATCAACTCATAACGTCTACAGGTGCACTCATCATGTCCTACTTACCTGAAGAAATTACAGAACAACTGCTACGAATTCTGTGTATACTTCTGTAATAGATGGCAGTTATCTGTAGCATGCTTTCCTCCTATCTAACAAATCGTGCACCATAATGAACATGTCGGGCTTGTTCTTACTTTTGCCTCTGATCTTAGTGGCATTGGCCCTCCTCCCACAAGGTGATTCACAAATACCAAGCAGTGGTCCTTGTCATGCCCCTGGTCCTTGCATTTTATGCACCATATCTCATCGCGCATCTCTGGGTGTGTTGTCCTGTCTTGTTTCAAACTTTGCATCTCCAGGCACAAGTTTTTCAACTGCGTGTGAATCTACTGAACTCCCAGGTTATGATCTTGTATCCAAGTCTCGTGCAATCTTGTATCGGAGTCTCGTGCAATCTCATTGCGACCTCCAAAGCCTTAGCTTGAGTGGTTAGCCTTTGTTGCGACAACACATTTCATAGATGCGGCATTAACGATGCCACAAACCATTCACAGCATTTCCCATCTGTTAATTTCATGTTCACTTTGTAAATTGTGCACTTCAGTCTTTGATCAAACTCCCATGGGGTTTCACCTGGTAGCATTGTGATTTCCTTGAATCCAATGATCGACTGTGCCTCTAACTTTGGCCTGCTAAATTATTTGTTTATTACAGCTTGGATATTGATGATCCCTGCATTTTGATTGTCATTAGAATGCTTAATGTACAAGGTCTGCGCACGATCCTGCAGAGCGCTGACCAACGTTGCCTTCTTTATATTATCATCCATGACACCCTCTACTTCCCATACATCTTTTATCACGAAACAAAACTAGTCCAAATATTCATTCCCTACTCCCTTGAACATTGGTAGCTTTATTACACTTGCCATGCTACTTCGCAATGGTGGCAAAGGTGATATGGGTGAAGACGAGGGTGAAGATGGTGAAATTGGTGGTGGTGTGGGCAGGGGTTGTATGCGCAGAATTCTCTGCCTTATCAGATTGATCGCACTTCTTGGTGAGACCTTCACAAGCTCTTCTTTGTCCCCTCGCGGAGGTGAAATCAAGGGGCTAGTCTCTAGTTCTGTGCTACCTTCGTTTCTATAGATTCTCCAACTTTGTGTAGCCCCAAACATCAATTTATTCGCATAACATGTTTTTCACACAGTAGCATTTTAATCCAAATGTTCAAAGATTTAACGTACTTACCTCACAGTCCTTTTAGGAAGCGTTGTTATGCCTCACTATAATTGACTGAAGTATCTACCGCGAATTCAGTGATGAATCCTCCTATGATTTGATCAACCCAGTGATCGATAGTGCACGTGATCTGATCTTCTGATGCTTTCAATCTGCGGACCAATTTTGGTGTCCACACAATAGGTTTGTCAAGTTTACACCTTCCTTGGCTATCTACTAGCTTTGTGATCCACTCGTACAACTCAGTGGGGAAGGATGCAAAGAAAATTTCATGGATTATGTATATAAGTAGTAGTCTAACCACTCTTCCTTTGATAGGCGTGGATTTCTGTTTTCTTCTATTGCAAACTCGTGAATCTTTCTGTCCAGCCAATCTTCAATTCTTTTCTTTGTCAGATTCCAGTGATACCACATCAGACATCTCTATGTAGATCCCATTCTTAGCAATGGAACCATTTGTCGGCTTGTTGGGGCCTGACCCAGGTATGAAATTAATTATCCAAACAAATCCCTGTACTACTAGCCCTTTCGGCAAAAGTCTGTGGAGCGCAGATTGAGGTCTCACCTGAAGTAGTATGGGAGGGTGCTAGAACCAAGTTTTTGCACCCTTGAGATGTCTGAGAGGTTTGATTGGTCCACTGTTGGTTCTTGCGTGTAGGTTTCTTCACACACTTTCCCATCCCTCGTAGCCTAATACATTGCCTTCACGCAGCCCTAACCAGGGGCTGTGGAGCTCTCGCGTCGTGCTATGTGGTATTACCCGAGATCTTACTTATCTTCCAGTACTAGTTAATTACCTTCACCTACTTGAATGTCTTAAGTTATAATTAGTTATACAAAACATTCATATAGGTTCACGCAGTGAATAAACAGTATACTTGCAAATTATATTCAATCATGCATTAAACGAGGAAAAGATACACAGAAATATAGTAAAACTTCTCTTTATTGATTCTTCCAATGGTTATAGACTCGACCTTCCCGACACACTCAGCTACAGGGGTCCGCGCACTCAGCTGCGAACTACTAGGCCTCTGCATACTCAGTTGCAGAGCCTTCTCCTACTCTATGACCCACAGACACACTTTTCACTTCGACTCAATCCCTTATACTTCTCTTCCTCTATTGTATCTTCTCCATTAGTTATCTTATACACTTAGACCATCGTTATATTTATACTATCCCATGGTCCGCGGACCATGGGTAGGTCTATCCAACCGAAATTACATTACAAAAACTAGGGCGGAAAACCCTGTGACTCTATTATGACTTCATGCTCCGTGCCCGCAATTCACAGAGCTTTTACAAAAGGATTTGGTCAAAACTTGGGCTTTAAGCCTCAAAACATGCCTTGGGGGGATTCCATGCCCAACAGGATGTTCTGCATGAGGGCTTCATGATGACATTCAGTTTTGAGGATGGATTTGACAGTATTGATGAAGTGCTACAAGAAGTGAAAGCAAAAATCTTTAGGATACCGCATGATCCTTTAGACCTGATTAAGCCTGAATGGGCTACTCAGCTGAGTCGCACGCTAGAATATTATAATGTAACTATTGAAGAAGAGGATGAGGATTCATGGAAGATTAACATTCCAAATACAGAGGGTCACTGCGAGGACCATAGATTGAAAACCCTGATATAACCGCGCCATTGAAAACGAAACAAGTAAACATTAGTACTGAGATTGAACCCAAATTCGTGAAGATTGGAGATTACTGGGATGACGCGATGGTGGGTAAGGTCATTGAATTGCTTCGTGAATACCAGGATTTATTCTCTACCAAATTTACAGACTTGAAAGGATAATCAGGGACCTAGGTATGATGAAGATTACATTGAAACTCGACGCAAAGCCAATTAAGTAAAGGCCTTACCGTCTCAATTCGAAGTATAAGGAAAAGGTCCACCTAGAGCTGGACAAGATGCTCGCGGTAGGCATCATTGAGCCTATGGAAGAATCTAACTAGGTAAGTCCAATGGTGGTACAAGAAAAGAAGTAGAAGGATGAAATAAGGATATGCTTACATCTCATGAAGCTGAATGATGCTTGTGTACATGATGCTTTCCTGACTCCGTTCAATGATGAAGTGTTGGACAATTTAGGTGGCCAGGAAGCATATTCCTTCACTAATGGGTTCTCTAGGTATCACCAATTCAAAATCGTGCCAGAGGATAGGAGCAAGACAACCTTCGCGACTGAGTGGGGTTGTTTTTAGTACACTGTAATGTCGTTTGGATTGAATAATGCACCTGTGATCTTCTTGCACGTAATTGTTGCTTCATTCAAGGAACCTATTCATAAGTTCCTAGAGGTATATTTTGATGACTGGATTGTATTTCAAATTTTTAAACACCATGAGCAAGCTTGCGTCTGATGCTAGATACCTATCAAAGATACCAGATCACGCTCAATCTCAAGAAGTGTCTATTTTGTGTTCCTTTTGGGAACCTGTTGGGGCATGTAGTTTGCAAACATGGACTGATGGTAGACCCCATGAAGATCACGGTGATATTAAACTTGGAAGTGTTGAGGAGTGTGAAGCAGCTGTGTGCTAGCCTAGGAAATACAGGATATTACAAAATGTTTATCAAAGGTTATGCCCAGATCACCACACCTGTGGAGAAACTGCTGAAGAAGGATGTCACATTCTGTTGGAAAAATGACTGCAAGAAGAGCTTGGATATATTGAAAGAAAATATGGTCACTGCACCAATTCTAGTCTTCCTAGACTGGAAGAGAGAGTTTCATGTGCATGACGATGTGTTATGTATAGCGCTAGGAGTAGTATTAACACAAACTGGCGGAGAAGGCTTGGACCATCCTATTGCATTTGCAAGTTGAAGATTATCCAAAGCGGAGAAGAATTATTCCACCACTGAGCACGAAGGGCTAGCTATCGTGTATATGCTCCAGAAGTATAGGAACTACTTATTGGGAGGCCATTTCAAGATGTATACAGATCACTCCGTGCTGAAGCACCTGGTCAATAATCATGTGTTGGGGGGGAGAATCTGCATATGGCTCTTATTGTTCTAGGAGTATGATTTTGAAGTGGCTGTGAAGCCTAGACAATTGAACATGGGAACCAGACCATCTGTCACACATTGAAACTAGGGAGGAACCTACTAACTTGGAAGAAGGATTGCCTAACGCATAGCTATTTGCAGTGCACGTCGCGGATGGTCATTTTGAGGATATAATACACTTCCCAACAATAGGAACTACACCAGAAGGATACATTGTCCAGCAAAAGAAGGAATTAGTGGTGTGCGCGACATATTTCTCTGTCATTGTTGGGCATTTGTACAAAATGGGGACTAATGAGATATTGAGACAATATGTACCTAAGTTTGAAAGAAGCAGCATCCTTGCGGACGCCCATGGGGGCACCATGGGTGGCCATTATGCAGGGAGAGCAACTGCGCAGAAGATTCTACGTGCAGGGTTATGGTGGCCAACCCTTCATCAAGACTCAAAAGAATATTGCAAGGTGTGTGATTTGTGTCAAAGGACTGGCAGGCCATCATGGAGGGATGAAATGACTTTGAATCCATAAATGACATTGCAACCCTTCGAGAAGTGGTTGATACATTTTGTAGGACCTATTCAACACAACGAAAGACAGGGGCAAGGTATATTATCACTGCGATGGATTATTTGACTCGTTTGGAAGAGGCATAGCCTATGAAGGATTGCACAGGCATGACCACCACGAAGTTCCTATTTGAGCATGTATTGATGTGATTTGGCTGTCCGAAGATCTTGATGTGTGATCGTGGTACACACTTCCTGAATGAGATGATTAGCACGCTGACAGAGGAATTTCAGGTATACCACCAGAAGAGCACACCTTATCACCCACAGGTTAACATGACGGTGGAAGCGTTCAACAAAGTGCTCAAAAAAGATTAACCAAGGTTTGTAATGCTCAATGAAGTGATTGGGACCTATGCGTACCTGCAGTACTGTGGGCTTATCGAACAACATGCAAGAAGCCGACTGGACAAACAACGTTTTGGCTTGTCTATGGTGTTGAAGCGGTAATTCCTATGGAATACATCGTGCCTAGTCTATGCATAGCAGTGATCATAGGTATGATGGATCATGAACCCCTGGAGGAGAGGCTCACACAGCTGGATGAATTGGAGGAAGAAACATTTTTAGCAGGATTTCACCAGCAGGTTCAAAAGCAGCGTGAAAAGGCATGGCATGATCGACACATCAAACTACGCACATTTAAGGTAAATGCCCTGGTTTTGTTATATGATAGTAAGTTTGATAAATTTCGAGGGAAGTTCAGGATGCATTGGTTAAGGCCTTATGTTATTATTGATGGAGGAGCGGTACAGTTGGTTAAATTGAATGGAGAACCCTTCCCAGGAAAGGTGAATGGCAGTCGCTTAAAGCCATACACCAGCGGTCCGGCCATGTGACTAAATGAAGGTAGCACAGTCCTCGCACTCTACGAAGCTGAAAGGAGGCACTGGACTATAACTACACTGCCTGGGTTGGGGAGCTACGCAATTGGAAGATGGTGCGAAGCAAGCACGCGTCACTGGGTTCGTAGCAATGCAGAGGGAGTTGCGCTACCCAGGGACAAATCCTGCAGGTTGGCTGGAAAGTGACCATTACAGTCACTGTTCATGACAAGATGGCAAAATTGAGGCCAAACGGAGCGAGCGATTGGCATTTAAGATGAAATTTATGGCTTAAATCCTTGAAAATTTTCTACCAATTCAACATTAATGAACCGATTTTGGGGGCAATGGTTAGATTTGAATTCAAAATGCCCTATAAATTACAAGTGGCTATCCAGTGAGAAACACTTGCCATTTTGACTATTCAGCTGTTATGCCCTCACGTGCTCATGAATCGTGAATTATTTTAAGATCTGATAGCAAGTCCGGCGTTTGAACAATTGTCAAAGGAGACACAGGAACTAGTGAATATCATCATGTCGACATGTGCAGAAGTTAGGGACACCGAAGAAGTGGCAGTCGAGGAAAATGTTCAAGAAATGGACATAGAAGCAGAAGTAGCTACTCTAGAAGTAGCTGAAGTATTGGCGGAGGTCCCTAAATTGCCGAGAACACTGAGATCGAAGCCCACCCCAACCAAGGAGACTGTGAAGGACAGGAAGGGCAAGTAGCCTGCCATATCGATGTGTGCCTCGCGAAGAAGAAACCCACCAAAGCCTACTGCACAGGAGAAAGGTAAGGCTATAAAGCTAGAAGCAAAGGAGGAAGATATCGAAGACATCCCACTGGACGATGAGGATATAGGGATGGAAGTAGAGGAGGCTGAAGCTCAGGGCATGAACCCTATTACAGGGTTGTCGGAGTATGTCCCTTCGTGCAAGCCTAAATCCAAGGTCCCAAAGGACATCGATGAGAGTAAGACTCCCTGCAAACCCCTCTGCTATGGGATGAAATTACTTTCGATGGTTCACGCTCGGCTCGAGTGCTGATACTGAAACTTGAAGATTGGGACTTGGAAGACCACGAGAAGTTCCTGCAGTTGGAGACTGAATAGCTAATGCGCCACATCATGGATACAAATATGGGAATGACAGTGTTGGAGCCACGGAGGTGGCTCAAGGGGGTAGAGAAGGCAGAATTGGTGAACCTCCTCTGGGTGCCGCACTATAACCGTACCCCAGTGACAGTGTTGGTCATCAAGCAGTTGTTGTGCTTGGTGCATGATGGGTGTTTGTGGCTGGAGGAGCCAATACCCATCACCGATATGTTGATTCACAGAATAACGCACCTACCATATACAGGCAAAAATCCAGCTATGATCTTTGGCAGCAAGGGTGGCGAGAAAGTGCTCACAGAATAAATGAAGGATAAATTCAAGCTGGTGAAGAAGCTGAGCGGATACGCTATCTCTAGCATCTTCGACCCAGCTGTGAAGGTAGTAGTGCAGATCCTTGTAGGGAAGGTGATGTAGAAGTGTCGCATCGTCGAGGTGCCAGTGCTTGTCATCATGCTTGCACAACAGTTCATGGAAGGAATCCCGTTTAACTGGTCGGAATACCTTCGTGGAGATTCCTGACAAACTACCGTGAAGCATAAGAGCAAAGCAAGACCTTCCACTACGCGTAGCTTTTGCTATTGATTGTGTTGGTAGCGTGGGAGCTGCTAGAGGAGAGCTAGTTCCCTTTGGTCACGCCAGACCTTCCTGAAGTAGCGAAATACGATTCGCTATGGGAAACCAATGATGCGGAGCAAGTTCGGGACAACAAGATCTTCTAGATCTTGATGGAAATGAATATCAGGATGCCTATCAATCAGAAGCCGCAATTGTCGCCCACAGTATATGCTAACCTGTAGAGCTATGCCAAGCTCAAAGTTGATTTCCATCAAGTATCTATCAAGGTGCAGAAGGACCCTACATAGAAGTGGTACGACTTGTCGTACCTGACCACAAATGATGCCATCAATACAGTACTTGATAAATGGATGATAGAGTGACGCACTACCACGAACTTGGTAGTGGGTGGAAGCAAGTCCACCGTGCAGAAGAAAAATGAGGAGGCCAAGCTGAAGATGGCGCAGCTGGTTGAGAAGAGGAAAAAGTAGGCCACTGAAAGGGCCCAAACAGAGCAGACATGAGAGGAAGCAGGAAAATAGAGAGGTGGCACAAAGTGGGGCTCTGACAAAGGCGCGTAGTTGCTTTCACTTGAGACCGAAGAGGAGGACACAAAGAATCACTATGCAGACCCTCAGGAGACATTAACTCGCATTAAGCACCTGAAAGAACTAGAGAAGGGAGGGTCTAGAAAGAAATCCAAGGCGACCATGACCTCGTTGGACCCTATCACATTAATGGACATCGATGACACAGTCTGAGATGTCACTGCGGAGGCCCTGCAACAATTTGAAAAGTAGTAGCAGATCATCTTAGGGACCATCCAGACCAAGTTGTAGGAGTTTCAGACCCACACGTCACAGGCTGGTACAGTGTCTACCAGCTTGGCTATCATCACATCAGAGGCTGCCGATATGCAGTGCATCAAGACTTCTAGTGCACTAGTGCTGTTAGATGGAGCACTAACAACAGAAAATGACGCTGACAGGCCCACTGTCAGCGCCTTGAAGGGAGTTGGGTTGAACCTAGCAGCGCTTCCATGCGAAGCACTCCACCTCTTACAGGATGGAGTAATTGCAGAGCTGAGGGCTCATGAGCACATCGCCCTCTAGGTGATCATCGAATAGATGGCCCTACAAAGAAAAGCTGCCATCACTACTGAGGCTAAGGTGACCAACTAGAGTAAGAAGATCATGCAGGTTGTGGAGGAGGCATGCAAAATGGTCCCAGAGTTGGCCATTCTAGAGGAGGAACCAATCGAGGTTCGCATTCGTAAATTGGCCACAACGGTGCACGACACTTAGACAAATATGGCGCGGGTTCAGTTAGAGCTAAACCTACATATTACAGAGCTCTAATTGAGGGCCCAGCCTTCAACACTGCCAGAGGTAAAGGAACAACTGACAATCGCTATCATAGAAGCAGTCGTAGTGGTGGAGAGTGCAGTAGCAGACTACACACAGTTGTTTGAGCAATCGTTTGGGGTCTTGACCAGCTTGCAAGAGGAACCAAACATCTAGAGGCTAGAGACGGAAGTGCATGAACTCCAATAGCACTATGACGAAGTTAAGGGCACAGCGTGAACCGTCGCACTGACATAGAGGTTAGCTAAGCTACAAGAATCCAAGCAGCTGAAGGAACAAGTGGATGCAGTGTTGCACAAGGAAACAATGTTGAAGGCATGAATAAATCCCTAGCTGGAGGAAGTTTATGCAGTCACAGGAAACATTGAAGGCAAGCTTGCAACTCTTCAAGTGACACAACAAAAGCTTCAAGTTGAAAGCGCAAGTGCAGCAAATAAGAAGACAGTTGAAGATGCGAAGCAGACAATAGCTCAGTGCATGACCGAAGTTGCAGTCATACAGGTCGAGCTGGACAGGCTTCGTGCAAAGATCTCTGCACCTATTGAGTGACTCGAGGTTGAGTCACGATGTTTGTGTTGGGGTCCTATTGGGAGTGGAATCACCTAAGGGCAGTTTTGGGGCTAAAAGCTCATGTTTAAGTCAATTTTTGTAATATAATTGTAAAGACTCCACATTTTGTGGTTGCGGAGCACGAAGGTATTACGGGTCAAAAAGGGTAGTCCACCCTTAGTTTTGTAAATTAAATTCAGCTGTAAGAGACCTACCCATGGTCCGCGAACCATGGGATTGTATAAAAAGAGCTAAGCTCTAAGTAGTCAAAAAGAGAAACAGAATGGTAGATCATGTAATAGAGTGATAGCTTTGAAGAAGAAGTCTAAGTCTTGGGTCGTAGAGTAGGTAGAGGCTCTGCAGCTGAGTGTGCAGAGGCCTATGGTAGAAGTCCACAGCTGAGTGCGTGGACCCCTGTAGCTATGTGTGCAGGGCAGATAGAGGTTGTAACAGTCTCTTGGAAGGTATTAATAAAAGGAGATATTTTGCAATTTTTGTGTCTTTCTTCTATTATTGCATCTTGATATGTTATGTATAAATTTCCTTTATTATGCTTATATGATGCACGAATGAATGCAATTAATTTGAATAATTGAATGCAATTATGAATATATAGTTACGCAGTGTTAACTATAATTGTTTGATAAGATAAGAAAATCACTTATATTACTTGGGGAATTTGTACAACGCATAGCTCTAGCAGCATGAAAGTACATAAGCATCAGATTAGCGCTGCATGAAGGTCGATCGTATACTTTCACGGAGGTATTGAAGGCCGGAATATAGGGTTTCTCTTGAAAGCCCTAGAGCGAAGCAACCGACGAAGACAGGAATAAAGGGAATTAAACGACATCACAACCATCTCAGGGTGCGGAAACTTGGTTCCAACATTCCGCCATAATGCTTCGGGTGAGACTTCGGTCCACACTTCGTGGGCTAATGTCGAAAGGGCCAGTATTGTAGGCATTTGTTTGGCTAATTCACGTTGAATCTAGGTTAGGCCCCCTCAAGCCAACAATCAATCACTGCTAACACATGGCAAGTGATGACATGTCCTCTAACATATGTTACTTACTAACATGTGCCACATGTCACCCGTATTTGTATAGTTGGCATACTAAAAAGACTCAATCTAGGTGACACGCAACATACACGTGGCATTTCCATGTCATCATGAAGTCACCCTCTAAAAACATCTAATACTTCCAATACTTCTAATATTCTGAGGCCATCATTAAAAACACACGACTAATAGAACATTTTTCTGTCAAATATTAGTCATCACTCGAGGTCACACCATACCATGTCTTTCCCATAATGTGAAACACTAAAACTTCCGAGGTGTTAGCGCTTGAAATTTCACCTCAGGCTAAAAAAGGCAAACCTCAAGGCAACATCAAACCATTTAGCCTCGTAGCTAGCCCTACGGGGTAGGAGAAGGCTCTCTCCGGTCAATCTCAGTAAAATCTTCAACGGATGAGATGACCAATAGGGTAACACTGATTTTAGGCTAGTAAACTGATCAAAAGGGTTGCTTTGGGGTTTTTGGTGGCAAATTGAGGGGATGGCAATTTTAGGTGCGGGGATTGGACACAGTTTCTGCAGGGGGTTCTTTGGGGCGAGGTAGGAGACAGTATTGATGCCTTTGATTGAGGGGGATGATTAGGAATGACAGGTGATGAGTTAAGGAGAGCAAAAAATAACTTTGAATTCTCCTTAAACAGTAGAAAACATTGAAATTAAACAAACTTAAAAGCAGAGCATGACAGTCATGAATTCTTACTTTAACACTTTGTTTGCTTAATGTGTAGAAGGAAAAGAAAGGAAATGATTCACATAACACACTTACAGGTACATAGAGAAACACACCATCAATACATGTAACCACAAGAATACCAAAAAGGACTGCAAAACCCTGGTCTTCCTTAGCCAAAAATTGCAGAGATATAGTGAAATAATACAATGGTAGCTTCTCCCTCAAGAGTCCAACCTTCCAACCTCTCAGAATGACTAAGAAAATACATAATATAGGCAAGCTAACACCTTTCCTTGCCTCTAGGGGTCGAGCTCATCCTTCTAGGAGCTGTTTCAACCACTTCTAAACTTAGCACTAAAATCTAGGCAATCAAAACAACTTGCCTCTATAAACTTGAAAACCAATTCATGCATTTAATTTTTACGCTTTACATGAATGAATCTTCTAGAAGTGTTAAACAAGAGTAAAAGTGTCTTAGAGTTGCCATAATTACATCAAACATAATCATCTTTCACCCCAAAAAGTCAAACTGAAGCCAAACTGCGTTTTCTGGGCTGAACTGGTCAAATCTGGCAAAATTTCCTCAAAAGGTCGCACACCTTTTCTCAAAGGGTCTCACACTTTTGCAGCTATGTTTGGAGGCCTTCCCGTTATCAGAATTGGGTGCAGGATAGCTCGTTGGAAAGGTCCACGAGTCTACTTTCCAACCCAACTAGAAATTTTGAATTTGGAGGTCATTTTCCCTGTCAAAACATAATTCTCCCAAAACTGGTTTCTGCAACTCAAAAAGGGGCAGAAAGTCAAATTTTGCATGCATTTTGACCTTTTGGAGGCCCAGAACTCGATGAAATTTCTTACTAATGGATGAGCAAGTGTAACTTTTCATGAAAAATCCAAAAATTCTGAGTTTTTGCCAAACGGATCTACGATGACAAAAGGTCTCGCCGGGGGCAAGACCCTTTGAGAAGCCAAAACCTGTAAATTTCCAAAAAATTCCAAAATTACCCAAAATTCTCAGAAAATTTTGGGGTTTGTGCTGTAGCTAATGCTAGTGAGTGCCATGATCTTTGAGGGATGCCTCCGCCAAGATACGGAGTGGATTGGTCCTTTTCTTCCGCCTAAGAGCCTCGGACCACCTTCTTTGGAACATTTTCATTCTAACCTTGCATACCTGCATCCTTGCCCAATAGTGATTTTTCATGTTTCCCAATAGCTTCTTCTCTTGGTTGGCCTTAGCCAACAGCCTCTCCAAATGTGCATTCACCTGGATGAGCATGGATTCTCACTCAGCAGACAATGGATCACCGGGCCTCCTTCGGTTTAGGACTCGGTCACTAAGAATCCTCCACAACTCATCAAGCACCTTTTCCTCCTCTAGCATTTGCATTTCATTTATAAAATAATATGGGAAAAAGGGATGAACCTATAAGTGTGAGTGAAAGGGAAAGAAGGGAAACAAACCAAAGGGAAAAATAGCTTGAAACAACACAAAGCCTAGCACAGTTTTCTCATTAACATTGCAGCCACCTAATGTCCTTTCACTTGCAAGATTTGAGGTTAAAATCATAGCATGAGAGCTTACATCCATCACCAACCACAAAAATGATGTGTAAAGAGCCTACCTTGAACAAATTTGATGACTTGGAGAAAGATTTGGCAATTGTTTTTAAGTTTGCAGTAGACAGCTCAACGGGTCTCGCAGGCCACTCAAAAGGTCTCGCACCGCCCAGAAGGTCTCGCCAGTTATATTTTTGCACAGTGGAGGGGCGCTCAAAAGGTCTCGCACCGCCCAGAAGGTCGCGCAGGCCTCTCAAAAGGTCTCGCACATTGGAAACTCTGTTTGAAGGCCTTCCCAGTGTCAGAATTGAGCAAAAGTGGGCTAGTTGGAAACGCCTTTGTGTCTAGTTATCATTTTACCCATCAAGCAAATCATTTGGCTAACCAAGCTAGGAGAAAACTTGATTTTCCCAAGGTCACTTCAGAGGTGTCTTTGATTCTCCTGAGGCAATGGTATTTCTTACATTTATCTCAAAAACCATGGACACTGTGCAAAAAAGTGAAGGAGTTTTTTCTTCCTTGGCATGTTGTTGGACAAAACCTCTCTCAGGTTTCCAAAATTCATCTGACTGCTCTGAAAACATCATTTGAGTGAACTAGCCCCGATGTGTGAAACAAGGATTTGTCGAAATGGAGCGAAATGAAGGGATAGGGGGCTTATAAATTCTTGGGGAAGATTTTTGAGAGTGGGGAGGGATGTTGTGGGAGCAGGGGAAAGTGGAATCTCAAAGATTGAGTGAGGGGAAAGGGTCCAAAAGGGCAAAACACAGGCCCAACCTAGAAAATTGCCAGGTTGTAGCTAGAAACTAGGGTTTGTGGAAAAATGAAGAATTTGGGGGATCTCAGTGTTGGGAAGTGCTTAATAAGGTACATTAAGGATATGGGAAGGTTTATGAACATCAGGAAACAAGTTTTTCCATTGATTTGACCGTCCAAGAGAAATTTCCTTCAAAAACCCTATTAGAGGGAAATGAACTTGCCAAGGCACAACTGAAGCATGAACAAGGTGTAAAATGACTCATTAGACACTGACATGATAATGACAACCCTATGAATGATGATAGACTCAGCTGAATAGTGACATAGATTGACATTTGGGCCACTTTAGAAGGAGTTAAAGCAAACCCTAGACCTAATGCCTAGTGACCAAATTTTGCTTTGAAGACTCACTGAAATGACAAAATTTGACCTTGACACTTTCAAATCACTTTGTAAGAGCATATTTGATCACTAGAGGAAGGCTGGAAAGACTGACACTAACATTGGCTCCAATGGGGATGGTAGCTCCTTCGAGGTGCCAAGAACCGTAGACCTCTGGGAGAGCAGACCAGTGCCTTCAACCATTGGGCGATGGAGTCATTATTTCGGCAAATGACACAAGAATTTGATTCATTTATTGAATGAAAACTTGACTGAAAACTGACTGAAACTTAATTGAAGCTTGACTCAAACCGACTCGATGGCAAACTGAAATAACTTGAAAAACTCACTCAACAGACCAAACACAAATGACTCATGACTGACCTAAAACAAGGCTTTACAAAGCTTTTGGAAAAAGGCAGCAATCCATCAAGATTTGGAATCATGATGACAACCACCTGCATACTAATGAAATATGTACAAATCATGTGTAATGAGATTTCCAATGTAACCAATCCAATAGATGGCTACATACCAAATTTCTGCTCTCACTTTTCTCGAGCAAGCGGAATGATGTACATGTAGGCAACTCACAATAACCACTGAAAACAAGGCTTATGATAACGAACCAGGCAACATTTATCTTCTCTAGTGCTTGCAAAAGGATGCCGAAGGGATCTTGATAATCCTGAAGCACTATCTTGTCTTGAGATCCAGTAGCAAAAATACAAGTACTCCCTCCAATCTGATATGAAAGAACAATTGATTTCTGAGGGATAGGAATGCACAGAGAAGTATGTGCTTCTGCCATTTGAGTGTTAGCTGTAGGTTCCTTGACCATGAGAACTCCTGGCATATTGTCTCTCTCAAGCTCATACTCCTCATCTTCATGGTCTAGGTCATTCTCAAACAAAAAACAATCTTCAAGATTATCAAACATGACAGCCTTAACATCTTTGTGAAAGAAAATATTATCTGTTTGCTGATCTATAAAACTGATTACAAGACCGTCATCATTTTCAAAAGAGGAAGAGATTTCACCAACACTTTCTTGGCCATGTGTGCACTGCAAATCTGTTGTAGCTTCAGCTGAAACAAGACCTTTCAGAAGTAGATCTATCTCATCTTCAGACAAAGGAGATAATGTTTTTTGTTTTCTTTTGCTCAAACAGTAATCATCTTCATATGACATGGCAATCAAATTATCATTTAGCACTGAGTTATCAAAAGAAGATTTCTCACTTACTTGAACAAAGATCTTGTCTTGCTCTTCATGAATTGACTGAATTACCTCCTCACGAAAGCCGTGGTCCATAACTTTGTCTTCTTCATTCCAGATGGTCTCAACAATATAGCTCTCCTTGATGGGATTCAAAACAAGGTAATCTTGATCATCACGATCTGAATTTAGATCTGAAATAGTTGACTTGACTTTATCACATTCTACGATTGAAACTTGATTTCCCTGCATGCTGTCCTCTTCCGTGGGCAGATCTGAAACAAGCTCTTCTCTTTCATCAATTACAGCCATATGGCCATCTTGAACCTGCTGATCTTGACAAGTATCCTCTAAGATTTCTGTGTGCTGCTGAAACAAATTTTCATACAGGGCTTCCATGATCTCTTCATCCATGAAATTATCATCTTCATAAAACTTCTCAAGGTTTTCAATAAAACTATAAGCATGCTTGCAATAGTCTTGAACTAAATTTAATGATGGATGAGATTCCTTATATCGTTCAATGAACATGGCATGAAAATCCTTTAAACAGTAAATACAAGCAGGCGGCAAACTTTCATACCATGATTGAGCTGTACCTTCTAGAGTGGCCAAGAATATCTTCACCAAGCAATCTTCCAGAAAATCCACCTTCAACTTGCGAATATGCATATGAAATCTGATTAGATGAAGAGCAGCATCCTTCTTACCATCATCATTAAATATAGGCAGATTCCTTGACCAATCTACCTTGGGTATCTTATTCGGAAAACCTGGAATGTGATCTCGGCTCAAGGGAGCTATCTGCTTGTGATTCGATCCATCTTGAAAATCTCAAAGCTACTGATCTCTCTACAGTGAAGTCACCATGAAGCACAGATCGTTGATTTCTCAGTGAAGGAGTCGCCAGTGAATGATTTCAACCTGTCAAGTGCCTGATCGTTGTTCACCATGAACAATCAGATCTGAACTTGATACATGTACTGGGGTAAAATTCAAATGAAGTGTTGTATTCACAATCTCACGGAGATCGACTGAAGCAGCGTTTATCTACTAACGCTGATGTAAAACAAGAGCGTGTTCGAAGGCTACCTGGCGTATCTTCAGACTCCGTCTAAGACTTATGAAACAAACACGTCAATGAGCAAACGATAAGTTTGTTCTCCCCAGTATGGTCGCCAGTATGTTAGCACTTGAAATTTCACCTAAGCTGAGATAGACAAATCTCAAGGCTACATCAAACCATTCAGCCTCGTAGCTAGCCCTATGAGGCAGGAGAAGGCTCTCTCCGGTCAAACTCGGTGGATTTTTCAATAGGATGATTTGACCAATTAGAAACACTAAT
>APFE031558616.1:0-31995 GCA_000404065.3 Pinus taeda
ATTATTTAAAAATATTTAAATCTTTCTGAAAAATAGTATCTAGAGGGGCCTTCAATTTTCTTAATTTTTTTTCAATATTTTTACATGGTTAGTTTAAAATTTTATCACTTTATACACCTAAATCTTCAAAATCAGTTATATCAAATTTTTTATTATTTTATTAAAACTAAATCAAATAAAAAAACAATATCAATCTATCTGTAATATCTTGAATTTATCAAAAATATATATTTAAATTATGAATATTGCAGGAACTGCAGAAACCAATGATCAAAACCAGCAAAATAGTAAAAAATTTGATGGGTATTTTAAGTTTAAAACTTTGTTAAAATGATCAAAGTAAAATAATCAAAATAACACTAAATTACTTGAGCGGAAAAAAATAGAATTTATTCTAATTTAATAACGTTTGAGATTTAAAAAATTTACTTTCAGATTTAAAATTCGTACGCTAATATGGTAGAATTTATTCCAAATATTCTCTTCCGTAAGTATTGGAAGCTATAAAGTCTTACCTATTGGCTAGCCAATACACATATCTACTCGCCAATACACTGCTCATAGATAGCCAATACACCGTGCTCATTGAAGTCTGACCTATTTGCTACACAGTGCACATCTTTTTTGCTACACAGTGTACATCATTTTTGAATTTGTGTTTATTAGTGAGATTTTAAAATATTTCCAAATTCTATTATTTTCTGAAATATTTTTATTTCTCCCAAATAATGCTGATTAATTAATTTCTTACTATTTTTTTTTTTCAAATTTAATCCATTCTAAATTATAAAGATTAAAACTAATTTTTTTTGTTTTTAATTTCTATCTTTTCTCAATTATAAAGATTAAATTAATTTCTTGTTTCAAATGCTAGAATGTAATATCCCCAAATGTTGTAAATATTTTATTTACCATAGTGAAAACAAACTGAAGATGATGGTTATTATCTATTTGAATTAATTAATATTTTTATTTTCTTGAATGAAAATGAGAAATGATTTCCTAGTGAAGAGGAGATCATGAAACTTTTGAGGAGGGAAGTTAAAAGAAACAATTGCTGGAACCCTAACTACCTCCTCTAACCGTGGAGGGCTTTTAGGAAAAGGAAGTGGGGAGGAAAAAAATTGTGCTGTAGAAATAGGCAGTGGAAAAGGGGAGAAATCCTGTTATGTCTCGTGATGATCAGATAGCAAGGGCACAAAGTGCGAAAAACTTGCAAAAGACTGTAAGTCTTTGAGCAAGCTAGGGGGGAGATTTGGTCTCGAAAGACAATCTCATGGTCGGATGGTTTGACTAGCTACAGAATGAGATGTGACCTCTTCCTCTGTAGTTACTTACTTGGATGCAACTCACGTATGAGGTATCAACCGAAGACTGTGCTAATATTTGAACTGAATTAGAAGTGTTATTCTTCTGCAAGCAATAGGTTCCTAGAGTTTATAACCAAAATAAATATAGCAAGTTTTAGATACTTTCTTTATATACAGAGTTTACTATTTCCGAAAGATACTTGTAGCAACTGCAACTCTCGAGGTGGGTCACTCTCATTTAAGAAATTAGTTTATATTCTCTGTTTAAAAAAAAACTATTTTCAGAGTGGAAAGTTGATCTCTATTTTGTTGAAAAACTCCGTTATGACATTCTAAAGATTGCTGGTAGAATAATTCTGTTGCAAAGAAAAAATTATAATTCCTTTACAGTTCCATTCAATGCGGAAATGAAAGATAAGACCATAATGAGGAAAAACGAATTAGGCCACCTCGGCTAATGTATTTTCAAATATCAAAACTGTATGATAATATAAGAACCCTAGGACTATGTACAGTTCCTAAATAAAACAACGAAAGTGGAAAAAGCTTTCTCATCTGCATGACTAAATAAAGAATTGATAATAGATGTCTTGTTTGTAAGTAACCTAAATACAAATGTAGAAGCAGATTAACCATGTTATGGAGTCGATAACAAGTCCGAGGTATGCGAAAGAAGGGTCGCTCTACCCCGTGGTCAGGGTTATGAACTGTGGATGAGTCCAAGAATCCCTGAGTCTGAAGCATAATAGTGGAACCCTGTCGGGTCATAACTGAACCTTTCAAGGGATGAAACCCTCATGATTATAAAGCCATAGGATTTGCAAAACAGAAGGAAATCTTATAAAAAAAATTGGTGCTGAGGGAAAACATTAAAACATTGACCTTGTATTAACAGGCTCTGATATATACAAACCAGAATGACGCACAGTAAGAATAAAGCCAAAAACCCAAATGCGGTTATCAAAAGACTCTGTATCTCACATTCAATTTTATAGGTAAAGAACATAACTCTATGTTGGTCGAGGCCACATTTCAACTTAAAATACATAGTTTCAACACAATACTTCCTTGAAATTTCAATAGAGAAAAGGGTATAATGTAGGTGGGCATAGTACCAGCTATGCACTAGGTCATCCACATTATAACTAAGAAAATTCTATACAGTTCTTCAACTTGGAAATTAAAGTATAATTACAAAGATAATAAACTATCCAGAGTCTAGATATTCTTGTGCAGCACAAAGCACCGAGTTTGTAAAGGGAACAACGCCCTTTATTAACAAATCTTACAGAGAAGAAAACCCTAGAAGGGAAGATCCTTCGAAAAACTTGGGGAAACCTCTTGAAACCCTAACCATTTGATTCTGTATGTTGTCATTAAGACCGAGAAGCCATATAATATGTAGAGTACCAAGACCTAGACATCACCCTAAAACTTAATTCTTCACCTCGAGGGCACAACACCAGTATGTACTCTTACCTAGAAACCCTTAAAGCCCAAAGTTGCAAGAGCGCCTTTCACCAGGTGTAGCCGAGAGATTTCAGGCGTTCAACAGGCATCCTACATGGTATCATAGCCATAGGGTATTCGATTAGTGCGATTGATAAAACAAATACACAATAGTTGAGACAACCAAGAAAAAAGGACAATGCTAGGAAGCATCCAACCCAAACATGTCATACCCGGGAGATGTCGAAATCGCCACTGAAGGAGCACCTCTCCTTCTGAAATAGTTAAGAGCCATAACTGTACCCAGAATATCCTATGAGTAGCATGAACCCACATAAAAATAAAACAAGATTAGAGCAACTGGTGAACATGTAGCACTTCCAGCTATGAATGTCTAAGAAGGTAAGCATGTAATAGCTCTGCGGAAACACAATTCACCTAAAAGGTCTTGTCCGCTACCAAACCCTGAGTCTGAACAATACCGGCAACTTGAACGTAATTCTGTCCGCCCATTAAACTGGAGCTACTAATGGAAGGGCCAAACTAGAGTAGGCTCTGCAAGGGAGCTACCAAGCAAATGAGGTCAATCTCATTGCATTCCAAAGAAGAGGTAAGTCCTCAGAAGGTCGCCACTGTCGGATTGCGAGAGATATTATGCACTGTTGATGATGGCAGGGTTTCCAAGTGGGCTGATGAGACTAGACCACCTTCCTAGGCCACGTACAGGATGAAGGAGGTAGAGTTAATAACATTCGCAGCAAGCATGGCAAGCCATGTGATGGCAGAAGCATAAAACGCAGATTGGAGTCTATTTGCAAGCCGCGTGGACCACTAAGCATGAAACCAAACCCTCTGAATTAAAGTTCTTATTAATGACACTAGTACAATTGTGATTACAGCAAAATCTAGAGCTGCGTGTATACCAAGAATTCAATATTATGGAGAAATTTTATAGTTATGTAGTAATTTTTTTTATGAGGTATGTCATTTTTGTAATTTAATAAGGCGGAGTCATTACAAGTGGTATGAGAGCCAAGTTTAAAAAACTGTGGCCTCTGGGAAATAAACAGATAAAGTATATTCATTTTATTTCCATTTGTATTGTGTATTTAAAGAAACAAAACAATTAATGCATTAACCCTTTTTCTATTACTATTCTTATGTTATGTACAAGAAAACAGAAGACTGCTAATATGAGAAGAGCAGACAATGTTTCGCATAAGTTTGTGGTGGGTCAGCGACCTGCAACAGGCCCTGAAAATAACCAAGAATTATGGGTACAGCTTGAAGAGGAGGCTCGCAATACAAATCTTGCAATATTAGAGACAGTAAAGGAGTTGAAAAATGAAATGGCCCGATTGCAGGAGGATAACGTGAGGTTAACCATGGAACAAGAAAGAATTTTAAAGAGCCTATCTGACAAGCAGAATCAGCAACCGTTGAATCCTAGCGCTAAGCAGCAAAGGGTGTTGGAGGAGCAGAATCACCACACAGAACCAGAAGATTCAGAAGGAACGGAGGAAGAACGAGAAGAATGATCTGATAATGCTTCCAAGCAACAGAAATAAAAAAGGCAACAGATAGAGTTGCAAGGGGAATTTCATAAGATCAAACCGCCACACTTTGATGGAGAATTGGAGGAAGCAGTTGAGGCGTGGTTGATTAATATGAACAAATACTTCCAACTATATGAATATGATCACAACCTCAAGGCATGGTTGGCCATTTTCCAATTACAAGGAAAAGCCACCCTGTGGTGGGAAGAAGTTAAGATTGGAAGAGGAGTAAGTGAATATAATATAAGTTGGGAAAATTTTCAAAAATACTTTGAGGAAAGATACCTGACCGAACGTTTTTACGAAGAAAAAGCAAGAGAATTCCATGACCTGCAACTGGGACAACAAACTATGGATAAGTTTATCACTCGTTTTATTTCATTGCTCCATTATGTGCCTTATATTTGAGAGGAAAAGGCTAAAGTATAGATGTTTTTCAGTAGCTACCGTTCAACATGAGGGAAAGAATTGAGTTTGACAATACAAAGATGATGGATGAGGTAATACGTAAAACCAGAATTTGTTACCAGCAAAGTAAACAGAAGGGAGAAATCTCGGGTAAAAGGTGGATTGATAAGAGAAGCAACAAGTTGGCTGGAAATAATAAAGGAAATCGAGGTGGTTGTAACAAGGGATTTGCCAAAGGGCAAAATGGCAGAAATATAAAGAAGAATCCACTCAGGTCAAAGCCAACCAATGAGTCGAGAATCAATGAACAACCTGGAAAAATAGACAATGAAGGGATAGCGAGGCCTCGAGTGCAATGTTGGGGCTGCGGTAGGCCTCATTACGTTAAAAATTGTCCTTGATGAAAGGGAACCGAACAGGTTTCCGAGATCCATGAAGCATCTACAGTGGGCGATGTAGGACATAGTTTACCAAGGATTAATGCTACCCTCGAAGATCGTCAGGAGGAGTACCAGCTGACCTGGTGGAATTTGAAGGTAAGATCTTAGACCTTGCTCTAACTATTTTAATTGATCCTGGAGCTACATTAGGTTATATTAGTCCTAAGGTTGTGGAGCATTGTAAATTGCAACATGTTAAATTTAAGGACCCTTGGCTAGTACAACGGGCAACAGGGGCAAAGAGACGAGTGCTTACTAAGGTCAATAACTGCCCTTTAAAGATAGTAGGACAACCAGTGAGGTCAATAGTTGCCCTTTAAATATAGCAGGACAACCAGCGATGGCATATTTAAATGTGCTTCCCCTTCGTTCATATAATGTACTGATTGGTATGGACTGGTTAGAAAAACACTGGTCCATAAATAACTGTAAAACAAAGACTATCTGTTACAAAGATGAGCTTGGAGCAAGGCAAGAGATGCAAGGAATTAAGTGGCCAGTTTAGATTTGACCAATAACCGCATCTCAGTTAGCAAAATGCATTAGGAAAGGATGTCAGATTTATGCCATACAAGTGGGCTATGCCAACTCGAAAAATAAAACAATCACATTGGAAAACATTCTTGTGATACAAGAATTTGCTGATGTGTTTCCGGAAGAGATTCTCGGACTGCCACCCAAGAGAGACATAGACTTTACTATCGAATTGGTGCCAGGGGCAGCCCCGGTATCCCGAGCGCCCTATAGAATGAGCAGACCAGAATTGACAGAGTTAAAAATGCAACTACGGGAGATGTTAGACAAAAGCTACATTCGCCCCAGTGTGTCCCCCTGGGGAGCCCCGGTATTGTTTGTAAAGAAGAAAGACAGTACCCTTCGCATGTGTATGGATTTTCATCAATTGAATAAATTAACAATAATAAATAAGTATCCTTTACCCCTTATTGATTAACTTTTTGATCAAGTAGAGCAACAATATTCTCCAAGATTGATTTGCGATCAAGGTATCACCAAATCAGGATTAAAGAAGAAGACATAGTAAAAACTTCTTTTAGAACACGATATGGTCATTATGAGTATGTGCTGTTACCCTTTGGGTTAACCAATGCCCCCACAACCTTTATGTGTTTAATGAATATCATATTTCATCAGTATTTGGATAAGTTTGCGCTAATTTTTATTGATGATATACTGAAATATTCTCGAACTATGGAGGAGCATAAGGAGCACCTCAGATTGGTACTGCAAACCCTCCAAGAGCACTAGTTATATTCCAAGTCTAGAAAGTGTGATTTCTTTAAGGAACAAATAAAATATTTGGGACATATAATCACTAAAGAAGGGATCGTGATGGATCCCGAAAAGATAAGGAACATAATGGAATGGATGGTACCAAAGGATGTGGCAGACATCAGATCCTTCTTGGGATTAGCAGGTTATTACAAACGATTTGTAGAAGGATTTTTGATAGTAGCTTATCCTATCACTTCCTTAAGAAAAAGGGAAGAACCTTTAGGTGGAGCCCAGAATGCCAAAAGAGTTTTGAGCAACTTAAGCATCTGCTCACCACCGCACCCATTCTAAGCATAGCCAATCCTAGTAAAGATTATGTTGTGTGCACGAATGAAAGTAAAGCGGGGGGTAGGAGATGTGTTAATGCAAGAATGGAAGGTAATTTCTTACGAGTCAAGAAAATTAAAAGAGCATGAGCAGAAATATTTCGCTTATGATCTGGAGTTGGCAGCCGCCATTCACGCTTTAAAAATGTGGTGACATTATCTTATGGGAAGAAATTTTTTATTATTGATAGACCACCACAGCCTGACCAATTATTTTAGCCAGCCCACCTTAAACACTATGCAAGTACGGTGGGTGGATTTCTTAAGTGCTTCTGATTTTGAGATCAAGCATTTGAAAGGGAAAGAGAACCAGGTGGTAGATGCTTTGAGTAAAAAATCACAATGTCTATATGAGATTTCTTGCAATAAAGGGAAAAGCACCTGCGAAGAAATGATTAAGAAGGCATCAGAACAAGATACCGTATATCAGCAAATAAAACAACAACCACATCACTGAACCAACAAGGAAAATCAACAAGGTTATGCTATGGATGTTGCTAGAATGTTGTATTATAAGAAAAGGATGTATGTGCCTAATCAAAATAGCATTAAAAACCTGATTTTGGATGAATTTAATCAAAGTCACTATGCTGGACACCCGGGGTATCAAAAAATGATCACTGCGCTGAGAAACGAATATTGCTGGCTGGGTATGAAGAAAGATGTGGCCAACAAATTAAAGCAGAACACCAACACCCTGTGGGGTTATTACAACCATTACCCATTTCGGAATGGAAGTGGGAAACCATTTCTATGGATTTCATAATGGGTTTGCCCAAGTCAAAGAAAAATAACGACTCCATCATGGTGGTGGTGGACAAGTTAAGTAAATCAACACATTTTATACTTGTGCAATCTACTTACAGAGTTGTACAGATCGCCCATGTTTTTATGCAGAATATATTTAGGTTGCATGGGTTATGAAAAACAATAATTTCAGACCGTGATGTAAATTTTACATCGGTCTTTTGGAAAACCTTGTTTGAAGAATTAGGGACTCAGCTGAATTTCATTATAGCTTATCACCCTCAGACTGACGGACGAACAGAACAGGTGAATGAGGTGGTGGAAGACATGTTAAGGGCATATGTTATGCAACAACCAACCAAGTGGGAAGATTATCAGCACTTGGTCGAGTTCACGTACAATAATGGCTATGATACATCATTGCAAATGAACCCATTTGAAGTATTGTATGGGCAGAAGTGTCGCACGCCCTCAAGCTAGGGTGAACTAGAAGACAGATTGATGTTAGGTCTCGAAATGCTTAAGGAAATGGAAGAAATGGTTAAGACGGTACTTTCCAATTTAAAGGAAACTCAAGATACACAAAAGAACTTTGCTGACTAGAAAAGGAAGTTTAAGGAATATCAATTCAGTGATCATGTGTATGTGAGAATTCGAGCAAAAAATAGCACATTAGGGAGCGGGTGCGCTAAGTTGGCACCTAGATTTTGTGGACCTTTTCAGGTCTTAGCAAGAATTAGGTCGGTAGCATACTAGCTCGCTCTGCCGAGTCATATATGGGTCCATAAGGTCTTTCATGTTTCCGTGTTAAAAAATATGTTTATGATCCTAAGAATTTAATCAGATGGCAGGATATACAAGTAAGAATTATCTCTCGTAGATCAATCTAAATGTTTGTTTGTTTTTTTTTTTTTTAACTGATTTAAGATGTTGCATGTTTCAGGTTTAACCGGAAGGAGAAATCCTGGTCGAGCCGCTGAACATCCTCGACTGGAGAGAAGTAATGTTGCATAAATGAGCTATTACCCAATTTAAAATGCAGTGGCAGCACTTTGGGCTTGATGAGGCCACCTCGGAAGATGAAGAGCTCATGAAAAATGCTTACCCAGGGCTGTTCATAGCCGAAAGACATCGAGACGATGTCCAATTTCAAGAGGGGGAGATGTAATAGAATGTTGTAAATATTTTATTTACCATAGTGAAAACAAACTAAAGGATGATGGTTATTATCTGTTTGAATTAATTAATATTTTTATTTTATTGAATGAAAATGAGAAACGATTTCCTAGTGAAGAGGAGATCATGTAACTTCTGAGGAGGGAAGTTAAAAGAAACAGTTGCTAGAACCCTAACTACCTCCCCTAACCATGAAGGGCTTCCAGGAAAAGGAAATGAGAGGAGGAAAAAAATTGCGCTATAGAGACAAGTAGTGGAAAAGGGGAAAAAGCTTGCTATGTCTGGTGATGATCAAATATCAAAGGTGCAGAGTGTGAGAAACCTGCAAAAGACTGTATGTCTTTGAGCAAGCTAGGGGGGAGATTTGGTCTCGAAAGACACTCTCATGGTCGGGTGGTTTGACTAGCTTCAAAATCAGAGGTGACCTCTACCTCTGGAGTTACTTACTTGGAAGCAACTCAGGTATGAGGTACCAACCGAAGACTGTGCTAATATTTGAACTCAATTCAAAGTGTTATTCTTCTGCAAGCAACAGGATCCTAGAGTTTATAACCGAAATAAATATAGCAAGTTTTAGATACTTTATTTATATACAGAGTTTACTATTTTTGAAAGATACTTGTAGCAAGTTCAATTGTCAAGGTGGGTCGTTCTCATTTAAGAAATTAGTTTATATTCTCTGTTTTTTAAAAAAAAATTCAATGCGGAAATGAAAGATAAGACCATAGTGAGGAAAAACAAATTAGGCCACGTGGGCTAATGTATTTTCAAATATCATAATTGTATGATAATATAAGAACCCCAGGACTATGTACAGTTCCTAAATAAATCAATGGAAGTGGAAAAAGCTTTATCATACGCATGACTAAATAAAGAACTGATAATAGATATCTCATTTGTAAGTAACCTAAAGACAAATGTAGAAGTAGATTAACCATGTTTTGGAGCGGATAACAAGTTCTGGGTATGCAAAAGAAGGGTCGCTCTACCCCGTGGTTAGGGTTGTGAACCATGGATGAGTCCAAGAATCCTTGAGTCTGGAGCATAACAGTGGAACCCTGTTGGATCATAACTGAACCTTTCGAGGGATGAAACCCTCATGATTATAAAGCCATAGGATTTGTAAAACACAAGGCAATCTTATAAAAGAAATTGGTGCCAAGGGAGAACATTAACACATTGACCTTGTATGAACAGGCTACGATATTTACAAACTAGAATCGCGCACAGTAAGAATAAAGCCAAAAACCAAAATGCGGTTATCAAAAGACTCTGTATCTGACATTCAATTTCATAGGTAAAGAATAGAACTCTATGCTAGTCGAGGCCACATTTCAACTTAAAATACATAGTTTCAACACAATACTTCCTTGAAATTTGAAGAGTCCCAACAAATATTTGTGCAAGAATAAAAGAATGACCAAAGAAAGGTTTTACATTTACACAGCATAGAAAAGGGTCCGATGTAGGTGGGCATAGTCCTAGCTATGCACTAGGTCATCCACATTATAAGTGAGAAAATTCTATATAGTTTCAACTTGGAAATTCTAGTATAATTACAAAAAAAATAAACTAGCAAGAGTCTAGATATTCCCTGTGCAACAGAAAGCACCGAGTTCGTAAAGGGAACAATGCCCTTTATTAACAAATCTTACATAGAAGAAAACCCTAGAAGGGAAGATCCTTCGACAAACTTGGGGAAAACCTCTTGAAACCCTAACCATTTGATTTTGTATGCTGTCATTAAGACCAAGAAGCCATATAATATGTAGAGTACCGAGACCCAAACATCACGCTAAACCTTCATCCTTCATCGCGAGGGCACCAGGTCGGGATCAACTCTTACCTAGAAACCCTTAAAGCCCAATGCCGCGGGAACACCTTTCCACTAGTTGTAGCGGAGAGATTCGAGGCAGTCAACAGGCATCCTGCATGGTATCACAGCCATAAGGTATTCGAATAATGTGAATGATAAAAAAAATACACAATAGCTGAGACAACCAACAAAAAAGGACAATGCCAGGAAGCTTCCAACCCAAACATGTCTTGCCCGGGAGATGTTGAAGCCGCCACTGAAGGAGCACCTCTTCTTCTGAAATAGTTCAGAGCCATAGCTGTACCCGAAACATCTTGCGAGTAGCATGAACCCACATAAAAAGAAAACATGATTAGAGCAACTGGTGAACATGTAGCACTTCCAACTATGAATGTTTATGAAGGTGTTGGATACCTATACCAATAGGCTTCATATTTCATGATTGACAAACTCAAATGCCAAATATGCTCTGCTTTGCTGATTCAAAGATCCCATATTTCCAAGGAAAGGCAAGGTGTGTACATGCCTTCATGTATATCAAATTCTAATGGATGGTCCAACAGTCTAATCTGGATCATGCCATGTTTCAATTTTTAGTTGTAGAATAGAGAAAGAAATCTGTCCAAACTGTTTAATCTTGGCAGATCAGTAGTTAGGCAGAGAAACTAAGGTTCCCAACTGCTTAATCTGGGGCCTTGGAAGAAATAAGGGTAGTGCTAGATAGGAAATCAAAGGAAAAAGCCAATGGAAAAGAAAAGGCACATAAAGGGTCTGCAAGTCCAAGTGCACCCTCCAAGAAGAAACAAAAAAATGCTAGGCAAGTAGTTGGGTAAGTAGAGGGGGTTGCAGAAGTGGTGTTCCTACCAAGCTGAATTTTGCTGATTAAATACAAGGAAAACAAAATCATGAAGCATGACTAACTTCCCTTTTTCCTAGTTCATCACTCATTACTAACATCCCTTCACCAGGTGCGTAAGAGAGAGATTCAAGGTTTTATATTGGTCCTTATTGCCTTTAAATGTCACATTTCTTGTGAAAAGTTCTTTTCATTTTGATCTACTCTTTAAACTAAGTTGTTTTCAAGAAAACTCAGTAATATCACTCCTCATTCATCTTCTCCCTCCATATTAACCTCTAACTTTTATTATCTAGCTCCCTATGTTTCCCTTTCCCATAATATTATAACACCATGGTGTATAAACCCTAAGCATTTTATAAATACCCCCTCCTTGGAATTATAGCCATATGATTCACTACTAGGGAATTGAATTAACACCTGGTTAGCTCAAGAACCCAAGCCTTACCTTTTTGTCTCCATCAGAACTCATTCTACCTAGCCAAACCTTCATTTTGCCCTAAAAACCTTGGAAAAACCCTTTTGCACCCTTTAACCCGCTCAAAATGACAAAAGCACCTTGAAAACCCACTTTCTTACTTTATCCTAAGTCTAAGGCCTTTGTGAGCTTTATATGCGGAAAAACCCATTTATCCAAAGTTCCGAGGCATATGCGACTTTGCAAATGAAATTGCATCAAAAATCCTTTTTTTTTAAAGTTTCGGGATTCTATCGACCATTGTAAAAATACATTAAAAACCATTGAAATTCGCTAAAATTTCCTAAGGGTCCCGCCGGGCGCAAATACCATGGAAAATATTATTTTAATCCCCGCCTGATGCCGTATCACCCGTGCAAGTTAATGGCCCATCGACCGTCCGATCAACCTCTTTCCATTTGACGGTTGACGCTGATATCGAACCGGCCCCGACGACCGATAGATATCGTCCGATATCTGTTAGAGGCTGACATCAGGCCTGGTCCACGCGTCGCCTCCAAATTATATCGGAGTCCCCTCTGACAGATTCTTTTCCGTATAAGAACCAGTCCGATATTTTGCCACCTGTCTGCCAGTGTCAGTGCCGCCTAACTGCCTGCATCATCGCCACGACCACGCACCTCGTCCACCATTGCTCCACCTGTCTGCCACCTCACTACCCTCGTGGACCAGTCATAGGCCGCCACGTCACCTGATGACGTCATGCTGACGTCATCCGACCCTGACCCACTTGGTGACGTCATGCTGACGTCATCCAAAAAAGGTGTGAATGACCCAAAAAAAGACATATTTTGTCAAAATTCGTGTTCTTTTTGCACTTTTGCAAAAAACGATTCTTGCGCCCTCTGCATGCATTTTACGACCAATTGCACCAACCTCCTCAAAATCGACCAGAGGACCTTCAGCGCGCCTGCCCACCGGCATTAGTGACCCGGCCCATCGATTTACCAGGTATTTCTCCATGCAAGTCTTCTCTAAACCTGGTTTTTGTCTGTAATAACAAAAAAATCACTTAAAGCACTATAGACGCATAATTCACCGGAGAATTCCCTGCACCAAGCCCCCACTTGAAATTCTAGCGGTTGAAATTCATTAGCCGAGCTTGTTTGGACCAAACTTTCATTGAAAACTTGCACTTTCGTTCGCGCAGTCGTGAACAGAAACCCAGAACCTCCATTTAACTATTGAGGAAGGTCTGTTAAAGACAGAAATTTGCCTTCCCAAGTGACTGAAACAGTATTTCAATTGCTGCAAACTCACTCTGTTACCCTTCATTTCTCAATTCACCTCTTCACTCAGGCAGTGTTCTTTCCTATTTTTCAGTTGAAGAAACAGCAGTCCATATACAAAACAATCCAAGTAATCATGGAGACTCCAGTTGCACCTGTGGCCCTCAATGTTGCCCCTTTGAATTCCCCTCAGAGAGAGCTGGAGTGGCAGGATTTGGTAGACTTGGACTACCAAATCTCATAGGAATCCTCATCACGCAGCAAGTTCCACCTCCACTTGCTGAATGAACTTAAGGCCAAACATGTGGATGGGACAGACATATTAGGCATTTTGGATTCCTTCCTCCCAATTTTCAGGCTCCCTCAGGTCAACCAATTTCCTGACCTGATTCATCTGTGTGCTGTCTGCTATGACCCCATTCAAAGAGTTGTGCTTGACCCTTCAGGCTCAGTTGTATTCTACATGACCCCTGAGGCCATTAGAGAGATGCTACAATTGAAAACTCAGAAGAAATTGGTCCCCTTGTCTCTATTGGATTTGATAAACCAAGGAGCTAAGATGCTGACAGATGCACAAATCACCAAGCTCAACCAATTGTTTATGAAAAACTCTGATACTGTGATGTACCCTCCTATTTTTGATGGTTACCTCAATCAACTGGGTGTAGATCTTGCAGACATGATCAGTTCCATCTTGGGGTACAAATCAGTTGAATTTATTGATGAAACTGTACTGGTGATGATGACTATGTTTTCCCCTGGCAAAACTCCAATTTATTATGATTATGCCACATACATATCAGATAAGATGCATGCGCATTTTTTGAACCTGTCAAGAGAGAAGGTGTTTAGATACACCTCCTACATCTACCTCTTGATTCTGTATTATCAGCGTGAGAAGTTTTCCTTCATTGTTAAGAGAACGGATGCACAAGGCAATCCAAGGTCAGTAGTGTACTGGACCTCAGTATTTCATTGCAGAGCCTACTCTCCATATACCTACTATGAATTTATAGACCTCTTCATTCACCCAGCCATGTCTTTATTCTTAAGCTCGCCTCCTCCAAGACTGACTGATGAGATGCAGAGAATCTTGCAGTTATCCAAAGTATACAGCATTGGGGATTGGTACTTTTACCAAAACTACACCGTAATCAGAATATATGGGTGTGAGTTACCCCCATACAGATTGCCCAAGTATGTGCCCATGAGACTATTTGCCCTTGAATACTTCAGGCAATTTGGGAATGCTGATATGATACACTTCTCAGGCAAGGGCAAGAAGGCACAGCTGAAGGTGAAAAATCAATTGGGCCACCTTGTGTTGAACAAAAGGGAGGAAGGCTGGAAAGAGGCTGATAGAGAGCTAGAAGGCCTTGGCCTAAAGACCAGTTTCCTCTGGAAACCCTATGACCCCAATCACTCCATATCATTAAGAAGGGTCAAATATAGGCTCTCTAGCTAAGACCATGTAAGGATTCCTCACATTGAACAATATGCCAATCAACCAAAATGGAAAAGAGGCACACTAGAGGAACCTATCACACAAGAAGAGTTGAATGAGAGAGCAAGAAGAAGAATTCTTAAATTGGCTGACTTGGAACTTCCTGCACAGGTATTCGCTCTGCCAAAGCCTCAAGCAGGAGCAGCTGCCTCATCCTCTACAGCACATCAGGAGGCAGTCCAAACTACAAGCCAAGCTCACAGCAAAGCCAAGGCAAGGAGAAGGAGATGGAAGCCCAACAGGTACAACAGCAAAAGGAGCAGCCAGGGCAGGGGGAACAGACAGCAGAGGCCCCATTGGCCACACAACAACAACCAACACAAATGGCACCTCCCAGGCAAGACTCAAGGATTGACTCTTTCGTCCTCCAAACCCCTCAAAGGGAGGACGTGAACAAAAAAAGAGATAGAGAGACTCCCCTTACTGCATCACCAACCCAAGGGGAGAAGAGGCAAAGGTTAAATCCTTTCTCAGAAGAGGAAATGCCAATGGGGCAGACTTCAGGTATAGGCCTGCCCAGCATGGAGGCCTCAGCCAGCTCCTTCCAACAAGAGCAAGATAGGGCAGCAGGAGGAGAAGTTAGCTCCTCAGGTCAAAGGAGCGAAGGTGAGAAAAGCATTAAGCAACAATTTAAGGACATCAAAAGCAGAAATGAACCTTTAACGCTGCAATTATACAATCATCTATTGAAAATGGCCCCCACAAATGAGCAAAGACTCATGTCTGCATATGATGCACATGAGGGTAAAATGATTATGGGCCATTTTACACCAGCAGTGCAGCGACCACAGTCGGTTGCAGATTATATCAGGACCAACCTAGAGGTCCTGTCCAAAGACATCCACCCAATGGATCAAATAGAATTGCACAAACAAACGGGTGAGATGGTGTATGCCACCTTGGCAGATAAAACCCTGGTGAACTATAGGCTACAAAATAGTCTGAACAACACCACTGCACAACTTGAGCTAGAAAGGGCTTCCTCTCAAGCAAAAGACAATAGGATCAAAGCTCTAGAGGAAATCATAATAGAGCTTGGGAGTGATCATAAAGATGTTAAGGCAGTGCAAGAGATTCTGAAGCTGAGGGATGCTGATATGGCAGCATTGAGAAAAATGATAAAGATCTCGGCAACTCTTCATCCTCAAAGAGAAGAGATTGCCCAGCTCAGACAAGATAAGGATGCAGCTACTATGCTGATGGCATTATATAAAGAGCTCATCCACACCCAAGAGAAGCTGCAAGAATCAGAGGCTACCCTGGAGGCAGCATTACAGCAAAAGGAGGCAGGACAAACCTCACAACCTCCTCCAGAAACAATAAATCTTGAGGAAATCTCTCAAACCACTGCCCCTCCCAGCCAGCAGGTACAACAAGCAGCACCATCCACCTCAGCACCAACAACAGAGCAGGCTGAAAGCCTTGGTATGCAAAAGCTGAGGAATGAAATTCAAGTCTTGGAGTCTCAGATGTCAGAGTTAAATCAAGCCAAAGACACTCTGGCGAAAATCAATGAAAAATATGACAAGTCCAAGCAGAATGTGGCTGAAAGAGAAAGAGAGGTAAAGGCTCTTAAGAAGAGAATAACTGAGCTAGAAAAAGAGCTTACACTAGACAAGGTCACATTTGAACTCAAGAGGGTCCTGTGGGCCAATATTGGCTAGTCCATAACAGACCAATGGGAGTATATTGAAGCCATCCATGAGCAAATAACGCTCATTGGAAAAGCACACAGAGAGATACAACGGGCAAGGGCATCTCTAGGCAATATGCCTGAGATTGCCACTAAAATGATAAATGTGCTAAACTACAGGACAAGCTCCCAGCTCATCAAAATGGGAATTGGCAACATGACGGAGACCATTTCACTGATCAAAAGGGTCCTGACATTAAGAAACCTGATTCAGACCCTAGAAAGAAGAACCCAGGATATGAAAGCAGATATCAACAAATTCCAGAACAGGTTTATGGCATTGCAAAACAGGGGTCTGCCTAGCCTGCTGGAGCCATCAGGAAAGTTGCTCTCACATGAAAAATATGCTAAGAGAGTGAACACCTTTGTTGGGAATCAAATTTCAGAGACAGCTAGTACTTCAGCAGCAACAAGACCAATAACAGGACAGACCCTCTTCAACAGGGTGGAAAGTTTATTTTTTATTATGAATGAAATCACACACTTGTTTGATGAGCCTCCCCATTTTTACAAGTACACAGAGGAAAATGAGACCATGGGGTCAATTTTGAGGTATCAATTGCCTACACAGGATATATGCGATAATTTGATACAATTACTGTTAAATCAAAGTCAGTAATTATGTTATTATTTTTTGAAAATATTCAAAGTTTTCATACACAGGAAGATAAAGACACATCAACAGGTATGCAGAAAGACGCTGAGCCAACTCAGCACAAGTATTCAGCCACCACAGCAGCACTAGCAGTTAGAGGTGACAGGGCCGAGAAGCTACAGGAGGACAAAGCTGCACAGACACGTCATTCAGCAGTTATAACAAAGCTCTCAACCGACTCCGTGAGCTCCAAAGGTCAAACTGTTCTGACAGGAGTTAAGAGCCTTTAATGTTTCATTAAAGATTGTAATAAATTTCTATCTGTAATTTCTGTACGAGTTAATGAAGATATTTTCCCTCTCAGATGACTCAATGCCTGAGATATTTTGTATGAGACTGCTATATATTCCCCCTCGCATTTGTTAGCAGGGGTTGGACATTGGATGTAAAAGATTGTTCATATCTATTCTGCTCCTTTTTGCTGTAATTCTTAGAGAAGTAATACAAAGGATGATGGAATTTCCAAAGCTCTGTGTTGCTTGATGTTTTGCTGGTGTTTACCTAAAAGTTGCAGGATTCCTACGTATCTCATGACACAGTAAGTTGTTCTTGTAACTCTTTGTTATGTGTTTATTATCTTTCACATCTCTTTCATGTTTCCAATGTTTAAACAGTTAATAGCAAGGAAAAAGAATAGTTCCAGGATTTAATCACAGATTACCCTGAACTCAATCCAAGCTATTTTAAATGTCTTTTCTTCAGTTATAGTAATGAAAGTGTAATTCTTAATTGCTACCCTTTTACACTATATCATCACAACGATTTATTGTTTCAGGAATTCAAGTTTGCTCATGAGGAATACATCCCTTTCTCACATCCCAGCTTAGTGAAAAATTCTTAACTACTTTTCACTGGTTGTTTGCACTCCATAATCACAATTTAAAGTTTGTTTCATGAAATATCTAAATGGCCCTATAACTCCAGCTGCATCAAACTCAGGATTTCAAGAAACCAACAGCCACAAACTCCATTACCCAATGGATTGATTTCACCTGCAGAACTACACTTTAAAGTTTCAGAAAGACATCCTCCCAACCAAACATAAACCAAAAACCTTAACTTCATAACTAGCCTAAAATTTTCATAAAACAGAGACAAGCCTTTTAAGAGAGAGCCCTCTCTGATTACAGCTGGGCTAGAAGCTGTAATCCAAAGATTGGTTAGTGGTTACCCCGGCCGTATTGCCTTGGGAGTCATAGGGAACAACCTGGGTGTTAACAGAAGAGAAGCATGTAATAGCTTTGCGGAAACACAATTTACCTGAAAGGATTTGTCCACTGCCAAACCCTGAGTCTGAAAAATATTGGTAACTTGAATGTAATTTTGTGTGCCCAGTATACCAGAGCTGCTAATCGAAGGGCCAAACCAGAGCAAGCTTCGCAAGAGAGCTGTCAAGCAAATGAGGTCAATCTCATCGCATTCCAAAGAAGAGGTAACTCCCAAGAAGGTTGCCACCATCGAATCGTGGGAGATATTATGCATTGTCAATGAGGGTGGGGTTTCCAAGTGGGCTAATGAGATTAAACCGCCTGCCCGGGCCACGTACAGGACGAAGTGGGTAGAGTTTATAACATTCGCAACAAGCATGGCAAGCCACGTGATGGCAGAAGCATAAAACGCAGATTGGAGTTTATTTGCAAGCCGCGTGGACCACCAAGCATGAAACCAAACCCTCGGAATTAAAGTGCTTATTAATGACGCTAGTACAATAGTGATTACAACAAAATCTAGAGCTGCGTGTATACGAAAAATTCAATATTGTGGAGAAACTTTAAAGTTACAGTAATTTTTTTTTATGAGGTATGTAATTTTTGTAATTTAATAAGGTGGAGTCATTACAAGTGGTATTAGAGCCAAGTTTCAAAGATTGTGGCCTCTAGGAAATAAATAGATAACATATATTCATTTTATTTCCATTTCTATTGTGTATTTATAAAAAAAAAACAATTAATGCGTTAAAGCTTCTTCTGTTACTTTTCTTATGTTAAGTACAGGAAAACAGAAGACTTCCAATATGAGAAGAGCAGATAGTGTTTCGCATAGGTTTGTGGTGGGTTAGGGACACCCAAGAGGCCCTGAAAATAACCCAGAATTATGGGTATAGCTTGGAAAGGTGGCTCGCAATACGAATCTTGCAATATTAGAGATAGTACACGAGTTGAAAAATGAAATGGCCCGATTGCGTGAGGATAATGCGAGGTTAACCATGGAACAGGAAATGATTTTAAAGAGCCTATCAGACAAGCAGAATCAGCAACCACTGAATCCCAACGCTGAGTAGCAAAGGGTGTCGGAGGAGCAAAATCACCACACAGAAGTAGAAGAGTCAGAAGGAAGAGAGGAAGAACAAGAAGAATGATCTGATAATGCTTCCAAGCAATAGACACCAAAAAGGCAACGGATAGAGTTGCAAGGGGAGTTTCGTAAGATCAAACCGCCAAACTTTGATGGAGAATTGGAGGAAGCAGTCGAGGCATGGTTGATTAATATGAACAAATACCTCCAGCTATATGAATACGATCAGAACCTCAAGGCATAGTTGGCCATTTTCCAATTACAGGGAAAAGCCACCCTGTGGTGGGAAGAAGTTAAGATTGTAAGAGGAGTAAGCAAACATAATATAACTTGGGAAAATTTTCAAAAATACTTTAAGGAGAGATACCTGATTGAATGTTTTTACGATGAAAAAGCAAGAGAATTCCATGACCTGTGACTGCGACAACAAACTATGGATGAGTTTATCACTCGTTTTACTTCATTGCTCTGTTATGTGCCTTATATTCGAGAGGAAAAGTCTAAATTACAGAGGTTCGTCAGTAGTTTACCTTTGTACATGAGGGAAAGAATTGAGTTTCACAATCCAAAGATGATGGATGAGGTAATACTTAAATCTATAATTTGTTACCAACAAAGTAAACAGAAGGGAGAAATCTCAGGTGAAAGGTGGATTGATAAGAGAAGCAACAAGTTGGCTGGAAATAATAAAGGAAATCGAGGTGGTGGTAACAAGGGATTTTCCAAGGGGAAAAATGATAGAAATATACAGAAGAATGCGCTCAGCTCAAAGCCAACCAATGAGTCTAAAATCAGTGAACAACGAGGAAAAATAGACAATGAAGGGACAACAAGGCCTCAAGTGCAATGTTGGGGCTGCGGTGGGCCTCATTACGCTAAAAACCGTCCTCAATGAAAGGGAACTGAACAGGTTTCCTAGATCCATGAAGCATCTACAGTGGGCGATGTAGGACGTAGTTTACCAAGGATTAATGCTGCCGTGGAAGATCGTCACGTGGAGTACCAGCCGACCATGGTGGAATTTGAAGGTAAGATCTTAGACCTTCCTGTAACTGTTCTAATTGATCCCGGAGCTACATTAAGTTATATTAGTCCTAAGGTTGTGGAGCATTGTAAATTGCAACATGTTAAATTTAAGGACCCTTGGCTAGTATAGCTGGCAATAGGGGCAAAGAGAAGAGTGCTTGCTAAGGTCAATAACTGCCCTTTAAAGATAGCAGGACAGCCAGTGATAGCAAATTTAAACGTTCTTTCCCTTGGTTCATATGATGTACTAATTGGTATGGACTGGTTAGAAAAACACTGGTCCATAACTAACTGTAAAACAAAGACTATCTGTTACAAAGATGAGCTTGGAGGAAGGCAAGAGATGCAAGGAATTAAGCGGCCAGTGAAGATTCGGCCAATAACCACCTCTTAGTGAGCAAAATGCATTAGGAAAGGATGTTAGATTTATGCCATCCAAGTAGGTTATGCCAACTCGAAAAATAAAACAACCACATTGGAAAACATTCCCATGATACAAGAATTTGCTGATGTGTTTCCGGAAGAGATTCCCACACTCCCACCCAAGAGAGACATAGACTTTACTATCGAATTGGTGCCAAGGGTTGCCTCAGTATCTCGAGTGCCCTACAGAATGAGCACACGAAAATTGATAGAGTTAAAAATGCAATTATAGGATCTGTTAGACAAAAACTACATTAGCCCCAGTGTGTCCCCCTACAGAGCCCCAATATTGTTTGTTAAGAAGAAAGACAGGACCCTTCGCATGTATATGGATTATCGTCAATTGAATAAATTGACAATCAAAAATAAGTATCCTCTACCTCGTATTGATGAACTTTTTGATCAAGTAAAAGGAGCAACGATATTCTCCATGTTTGATTTGCAATCAGGGTATCACTAAATCAGGATTAAAGAAGAAGACATAGAAAAAATTGATTTTAGAACACGATATGGTCATTATGAGTTTGTGGTGTTACCCTTTGGGTTAACCAATGCCCCTGCAACCTTTATGTGTTTAATGAACATCATATTTCATCAGTATTTGGATAAGTTTGTGTTGATTTTTATTGATGATATATTGATATATTCCCGAACTATGGAGGAGCATAAGGAGCACCTCAGATTGGTACTACAAACCCTCCTAGAACACCAGATATATGCCAAGTTCATGAAGTGTGATTTATTTAAGGAACAAATACAATACTTGGGACATATAATCACTAAAGAAGGGATCACGGTGGATCCCAAAAAGATAAGGACCATAATGGAACAGCTAGTACCAAAGGATGTGGTAAACATTAGATCCTTTATGGGAGTAGCAAGTTATTACAGACGGTTTGTAGAAGGATTTTCGAGAGTAGCTTATCCTATCACTGCCTTACAGAAAAAGGGAAGAACCTTTAGGTGGACCCCAGAATGCCAAAAGAGTTTTGAGCAACTTAAGCATCTACTCACCATCGCACCCATTCTAAGCATAGCCGATCCTAGTAAAGATTATGTGGTGTGTACAGACGCAAGTAAGGAAGGGGTAGGAGGTGTATTAATGCAATAAGGGAAGGCAATTGCTTACGAGTCAAGAAAATTAAAAGAGCATGAGCAGAAATATTCCGCTTATGATCTAGAGTTAGCAGCCATCATTCACACTTTAAAAATGTGGTGACATTATCTTATGGGAAGAAAATTTTTATTATTGACAGACTACTACAGTCTGACCAATTATTTTAGCTAACCCACCTTAAATGCTAGGCAAGTACGGTGGGTGGATTTCTTAAGTGCCTTTGATTACGAGATCAAGCATTTGAAAGGAAAAGAGAACCGGGTGGCAGACGTTTTTAGTCAAAAATTACAATGTCTAGATGAGATTTCTTGCAGTAAAGGGAAAAGCACCTTCAAAGAAATGATTAAGAAGGTAGCAGAACAAGATACTGCATATCAACAAATAAAACAGCAAGCACAACTGTCAACCCGAAAGGAAAATCAGCCAGGTTATGCTATGGATGTTGCTGGAATGTTGTATTATAAGAAAAGGTTGTATGTGCCTAATCCAAACAGCATTAAAAACCTAATTTTGGATGAATTTCATAAACGTCACTATGCTAGACACCCGAGGTATCAGAAAATGATCACTACGCTCTGAAAACAATATTATTGGCTGGGTAAGAAGAAAGATGTGGCTAAATACTTGGCATGTTGTCTGGAGTGCCAACAAATTAAAGCAGAACACCAACACCCTGCAGGGTTATTACAACCATTACCCATTCTGGAATGGAAGTGGGAAACCATTTCTATGGACTTCATAACGGGTTTGCCTAAGTCAAAGAAAAATAACGACTCCATCGTGGTGGTGGTGGACAAGTTAAGTAAATCAACACATTTTATACCTGTGAAATCTACTTACAAAGTTGTGCAGATCGACCATGTTTTTATGCAGAATATATTTAGGCTGCATGGGTTACCAAAAACAATAATTTCAGACTGTGATGCAAAATTTACATCGGTCTTTTGGAAAACATTGTTTGAAGAATTGGGGACTCAGCTGAATTTTAGTACAGCTTATCACCCTCAGACTGACGAACAAACAGAACGGGTGAACAAGGTGGTGGAAGACATGTTAAGGGCATATGTAATGTAGCAACCAACCAAGTGGGAATATTATCTGTACTTGGTCAAGTTCGCGTACAATAATGGCTATCATACATCATTGCAAATGATCCCATTTGAAGTATTGTATGGGTGGAAGTGTTGCACGCCCTCAAGCTGGGGTGGACTCGAAGACAGATTGATGTTAGGCCCCAAAATTCTTAAGGAAATGGAGGAAATGGTTAAGAAGGTACATTCCAATTTAAAGGCAGCTCAGGATAGGAAAAAGAACTTTGCTGGCTAGAAAATGAAGTTTAAGGAGTATCAAGTCGGTGATAATGTGTATGTGAGAATTCGAGCAAAAAGGAGCACATTACAATGTAGTGGGTGTGCTAAGTTGGCACTCGGATTTTGTGGACCTTTGCAGGTCTTAGCAAGAATTGGGCCGGTAGCATACCAGCTCGCTCTGCTGAGTCATATACAGGTCCACAATGTCTTCCATGTTTCCGTGTTAAAAGATATGTTTATGATCCCAACCATGTAATCAAATGGCAGGATATACAAGTAAGAATTATCTCTGACAGATCAATCTAAATGTTTTTTTTTTAATTGATTTAGGATGTTGCATGTTTTAGGTCTAACCGAAAGGAGGAATCTTGGTCGAGCCACTGAACATCCTTGACCAGAGAGAAGTATTGTTGCAGAAACGAGCTATTACCCATGTTAAAGTGCAGTGGGAACACTTTGGGCCTGATGAGGCCACCTGGGAAGATGAAGAGCTCATGAAAAAGGCTTACCCAAGGTTGTTCATGGCCGAAAGACATCCGGACGATGTCCAATTTCAGGAGGGGGGAGATGTAATATCTCCAGAATGTTGTAAATATTTTATTTACCATAGTGAAAACAAACTGAAGGATGATGGTTATTATCTATTTCAATTAATTAATATTTTTATTTTATTGAATGAAAATGAGAAATGATTTCCTAGTGAAGAGGAGATCATGCGACTTCTGAGGAGGGAAGTTAAAAGAAATAGTTGCCAGAACCCTAACTACTTCCCCTAACCATGGAGGGCTTCCAGGAAAAGGAAGTGGGGAGGAAAAAAATGGGTTGTAGAGACAGGCAGTGGAAAAGGGGAAAAAGCTTGCTATGTCTGGTGATGATCAGATAGCAAAGGCGTAGAGCATGAGCAACCTTCAAAAGACTGTATGTCTTTGAGTAAGCTAGGGGAGAGATTTGGTCTCGAAAGACAATCTCATGGTCGGGTGGTTTGACTCGTTACAGAATCAGAGGTGACCTCTTCCTCTGGAGTTACTTAGTTGGAAGCAACTCAGATATGAGGTACCAACCGAAGACTCTGCTAATATTTGAATTGAATTAGAAGTGTTATTCTTTTACAAGCAACAGGTTCCTAGAGTTTATAATTAAAATATATATATAAAGTTTCAGATACTTTCTTTATATACAGAGTTTACTATTTTCGAAAGATAATTGTAGCAAGTTTAACTGTCGAGGTGGGTCATTCTCATTTAAGAAATTAGTTTATATTCTCTGTTTAAAAAAAGAACTTTGTTCAGAGTGGAAAGTTGATTTCTATTTTGTTGAAAAACTTCGTTCCGACAGTCTAAAGATTGCTGGTAGAATAATTCTATTGCAAATAAAAAATTATAATTCTTTTACAGTTCCATTCAATGCGGAAATGAAAGATAAGACCACAGTGAGGAAAAACAAATTAGGCCACCTGGGCTAATGTATTTTCAAATATCAGAACTGTATGATAATATAAGAACCCTAGGACTATGTATAGTTCCTAAATAAAACAACGGAAGCATAAAAAGCCTTCTCATACGCATGACTAAATAAATAACTGATAATAGATGTCTTGTTTGTAAGTAACCTAAAGACAAATGTAGAAGTAGATTAACCATGTTCTGGAGCAGATAACAAGTTCTGGGTATGCGAAAGAAGGGTCGCTCTGCCCCGTGGTCAAGGTTATGAACCGTGGATGAGTCCAAGAATCCCTGAGTCCAGAGCATAATAGTGGAACCCTGTCAGATCATAACTGAGCCTTTCGAGGGATGAAACCCTCATGATTATAAAGCCATAGGATTTGCAAAACACAACGCAATCTTATAAAAGAAATTGGTGTCGAGGGAAAAGATTAACACATTGACCCTGTATGAACAGGCTCCGATATTTACAAACTAGAATCATGCACAGTAAGAAGAAAGCCAAAAACCAAAATGCGGTCATCAAAAGACTCTATATATGACATTCAATTTCATAGGTAAAGAACATAACTCTATGCTGGCCTAGGCCACATTTCAACTTAAAATACATAGTTTCAATGCAATACTTCTTTGAAATTTGAACAGTCCCAACAAATATTTGCACAAGCATAAAATAATGACCAAACAAAGGTATTACATTATACAACAGAGAAAAGGGTCCGATGCAGGTGGACATAGTCCCAGCTATCCACCAGGTCATCCACATTATAACTGAGAAAATTCTATATAGTTCTTCAACTTGGAAATTCGAGTATAATTACAAAAATAATAAACTAGCCAGAGTCTAGATATTCCCTGTGCAGTAGAAAGCACCGAGTTCGTAAAGGGAACAACACCCTTTATTAATAAATCTTACATAGAAGAAAACCCCAGAAGGGAAGATCCTTCGACAAACTTGGGGAAAACCTCTTGAAACCCTAACCATTTGATTCTGTATGTTGTCATTAAGACCGAGAAGCCATATAATATGTAGAGTACCGAGACCAAGACATCACCCTAAACCTTAATCCTTCAGCTCGAGGGCACCATGCCAGGATGAACTCTTACATGGAAACCCTTAAATCCCAACGATGTAGGAGTGCCTCTCCACCAGTTGTAGTTGAGAGATTCGAGGTAGTCAACAGGCATCCTGCATGGTATCGTAGCCATAAGGTATTCGATTAATGCGACTAATAAAACAAATACACAATAGCTGAGACATCCAAAAAAAAAGTACAATGCCAGGAAGCTCCAACCCAAACATTTCTTACTCGGGAGATGTCAAAACCGCCACTGAAGGAGCACCTCTTCTTCTGAAATAGTTAAGAGCCATAGCTATACCAAGAACATCCTGCGAGCAGCGCGAACCAACATAAAAAGAAAACATGATTAGAGCAACTCGTGAACATGTAGCGCTTCCAACTATGAATGTTTAAGAAGGTAATCATGTAATAGATTTGTGGAAACACAATTTACCTGAAAGGTCTTGTCCGCTGCCAAACCCTTAGTCTGAACAATACCGACAACTTGAATGTAATTCAGTGCGCCTAGTTTACTGGAGCTACTAATGGAAGGGCCAAACGAGAGTAGACTCCGTAGGAGAGCTGCCAAGCAAATGAGGTCAATCTCATCACATTCCAAAGAAGAGGTAAGTCCTGAGAAGGTTGCCATCATCAGATTACAACAGATATTATGCATCGTTGATGAGGGCGGGGTTTCCAAGCGGGCTGATGAGACTGGACCACCTGCCCAGGCCACGTACAGGACGAAGCGGGTAGAGTTAATAACATTCACAGCAGGCATGGAAAGCCACGTGATGGTAGAAGCATAAAACACAGATTGGAGTCTGTTTGCAAGTCGCGTGGACCACCAAGCATGAAACCAAACCCTCGGAATTAAAGTGCTTATTAATGACACTAGTACAATAGTGATTACAACAAAATCTAGAGTTGTGTCTATACCAAGAACTCAATATTGTGGAGAAACTTTATAGTTGCAGTAATTTTTTTTTTATGAGGTATGTAATTTCTGTAATTTAATAAGGTGGAGTCATTACAAGTGGTATCAGAGCCAAGTTTCAAAAACTGTGGCCTCGAGAAATAAATAGGTAAAGTATATTCATTTTATTTCCATTTCTATTGTGTATTTAAAGATAAAATAAAAAACAGTTAACGCGTTAACCCTTCTTCTGTTACTTTTCTTATGTTAAGTACAGGAAAACAGAAGACCACAATATGAGAAGAGCAGACAGTGTTTCACATAGTTTTGTGGTGGGTTAAGGACCTGCAACAGGCCCTAAAAATAACCCAGAATTAGGGGTATAGCTTGGAGAGGAGGTTCGCAATACGAATCTGGCAATATTAGAGATAGTACAGGAGTTGAAAAATGAAATGGCTAGATTGCAGGAGGATAACGCGAGGTTAACCATGGAATAGGAAAGGATTATAAAGAGCCTATCTAACAAGCAGAATCAATAACCGTTGAATCCCAGCGCTGAGCAACAAAGGGTGTTGGAGGAGCAAAATCATCACACAGAACGAGAAGAGTTAGAAGGAAGGGAGGAAGAACAAGAAGGATGATCTGATAATGCTTCTGAGCAACATACGTTAAAAAGGCAATGGATAAAGTTGCAAGGGGAGTTTCGTAAGATCAAACCGCCACACTTTGATGGAGAATTGGAGGAAGCAGCCGAGGCGTGGTTGATTAATATGAACAAATACTTCCAGCTATATGAATACAATCACAACCTCAAGGCACAGTTGGCCATTTTCCAATTATAGGGAAAATCCACCTTGTGGTGGGAAGAAGTTAAGATTGTAAGAGGAGTAACCGAACATAATATAACTTGGGAAGAATTTTTTACAACGAAAAAAGCAAGAGAATTCCATGACCTGCAATTGGGACAACAAACTATGGATGAGTTTATCACTCGTTTTACTTCATTGCTCCATTATGTGCCTTATATTCGAGAGGAAAAGGCTAAAGTACAGAGGTTCTTCAGTAGTTTACCTTTGAAAATGAGGGAAAGAATTGAGTTTGACAATCCAAAAATGAAGGATGAGGTAATACGTAAAGCTAGAATTTGTTACCGGCAAAGTAAATAGAAGGAAGAAATCTCATGTAAGAGGTGGATTGATAAGAGGAGCAACAAGTTGGCTGGAAATAATAAAGGAAATCAAGGTGGTGGTAACAAGGGATTTGCCAAAGGGAAAAACAACATAAATATACAGAAGAATCCACTCAGGTCAAAGCCAACCAATGAGTCCAGAATCAGCGAAAAACATGGAAAAATAGACAATGAAGGGACAACAAGGCCTCGAGTGCAATGCTGGGGTTGTGGTGGGCCTCATTACGTTAAAAACTATCCTCAACGAAAGGGAACCGAACAGGTTTCCCAGATCCATGAAGCATCTACAGTCGGCGATGTAAGATGTAGTTTACCAAGTATTAATGTTGCCTTGGAAGATCGTCAAGCGGAGTACCAGCCGACCATGGTGGAATTTGAAGGTAAGATCTTAGACCTAGCTGTAACTGTTTTAATTGATCATGGAGCTACATTAAGTTATATTAGTCCTAAGGTTGTGGAGGATTGTAAATTGCAACCTGTTAAATTTAAGGACCCTTGGCTAGTACAACTGGCAATAGGGGCAAAGAGACGAGTGCTTGCTAAAGTCAATAACTACCCTTTAAAGATAGCAAGACAGCTAGTGATGGCAGATTTAAATGTGCTTCCCCTTGGTTCGTGTAATGTACTAATTGGTATGGGTTGGTAGAAAAGCAATGATCCATAATTAACTATAAAACAAAGACTATTTGTTACAAAGATGAGCTTGGAGGAAGGCAAGAGATGCAAGGAATTAAGCGGCCAATGCAGATTCGGCCAATAACTGCCTCTCAGTTAGCAAAATGCATTAGGAAAGGATGTCAGATTTATGCCATCCAAGTGGGTTATGCCAACTCGAAAAATAAAATAGCCACATTGGAAAACATTCCTATGATACAAGAATTTGTTGATGTGTTTCTGGAAGAGATTCCCGAACTGCCACCCAAGAGAGACATAGACTTTGCTATTGAATTGGTGCCAGGGGCAGCCCCGGTATCTCGAGCACCCTACAGAATGAGCACACCAGAATTGATAGAGTTAAAAATGCAATTAGAAGAGCTGTTAGACAAAAACTACATTCACCCCAATGTGTCCCCTTGGGGAGCCCTCGTATTGTTCTTTAAGAAGAAAGACGGGATCCTTCACATGTGTATGGATTATCGTCAATTGAATAAATTGACAATCAAAAATAACTATCCTCTACCCCGTATTGATGAACTTTTTGATCAATTAAAAGGAGCAACGGTATTCTCCAAGATTGATTTGTGATCAAGGTATCACCAAATCATGATTAAAGAAGAAGACATAGCAAAAGCTGCTTTTAGAACACGATATGGTCTTTATGAGTTTGTGGTGTTACCCTTTGGGTTAACCAACGCCCCCACAACCTTTATGTGTTTAATGAACGTCATATTTCATTAGTGTTTGGTTACGTTTGTGCTGATTTTTATTGAAGATATACTGATATATTCCCGAACTATGGAGGAGCATAAGGAGCAACTCAGATTGGTACTGCAAACCCTCTCAAAACACCAGTTATATGCCAATTTCAGTAAGTGTGATTTCTTTAAAGAACAAATACAATATTTGGGGCATATAATCACTAAAGAAGGGATCATAGTGGATCTCGAAAAGATAAGGACCATAATGGAATGGCCGGTACCAAAGGATGTGGCAGACATCAGATCCTTCATGGGATTAGCAAGTTATTACAGACGGTTTGTAGAAGGATTTTTGAGAGTAGCTTATCCTATCACTTTCTTACAGAAAAAGGAAAGAACCTTTAGGTCGACCCCAGAATGCCAAAAGAGTTTTGAACAACTTAAGCATCTACTCACCACCGCACCCATCTAAGCATAGCCGATCCTAATAAAGATTATGTGGTGTGCATGGACGCAAGTAAGGAAGGGGTAGGAGGTGTGTTAATGCAAGAAGGAAAGGTAATTTCTTACGAGTCAAGAAAATTAAAAGAGCATGAATAGAAATATTCTGCTTATGATCTGGAGTTGGCAGCACTCATTCACGCTTTAAAAATGTGGCAGCATTATCTTATGGGAAGAAATTTTTATTACTGACGGACCACCACAGTGTGACCAATTATTTTAGCGAGCCCACCTTAAACGCTAGGTAAGTATGGTGGGTGGATTTCTTAAGTGGATTTGATTTCGAGATCAAGCATTTGAAAGGGAAAGAGAATCGAGTGGCAGACACTTTGAGTCGAAAATTACAATGTCTATATGAGATTTCTTGTAGTAAAGGGAAAAGAACCTTCGAAGAAATGATTAAGAAGGCAACATAACAAGATACCGCATATCAGCAAATAAAACAGCAAGCACAACGCTCAACCAACAAGGAAAATCGACAAGGTTATGCTATGGATGTTGCTGGAATGTTGTATTATAATAAAAGGTTGTATGTGCCTAATCAAAATAGCGTTAAAAGCTTGATTTTGGATGAATTTCATAAAATTCATTATGCTGGACACCCAGGGTATCAGAAAATGATCACTGCGCTCTGAAAATAATATTATTGGCTGGGTATGAAGAAAGGTGTGGTTGAATACTTGGCATGTTGTCTCAAGTTCCAAGAAATTAAAGCAGAACACCAACACCCTGTGGGTTTATTACAACCATTACCCATTCCGGAATGGAAGTGGGAAACCATTTCTATGGACTTCATGACGGGTTTTCCTGAGTCAAAGAAAAATAACGAGTCCATCATGGTGGTGGTGGACAAGTTAGGTAAATCAATGCATTTTATACCTATGAAATCTACTTAGAGAGCTGTGCAGATCGCCCATGTTTTTATGCAGAATATATTTAGGCTGCATGGGTTACCAAAAACAATAATTTTAGATCGTGACGTAAAATTTACATCGATCTTTTGGAAAACCGTGCTTGAAGAATTGGTGACTCAGTTGAATTTCAGTACAACTTATCACCCTCAGACTGACAGAAAAACATAACGGGTGAACCAGGTGGTGGAATACATGTTAACGGCATATGTAATACAACAACCAACCAAGTGGGAAGATTATCTGCACTTGGTCGAGTTCACGTACAATAATGGCTATCATACATCATTGCAAATCAGCCCATTCGAAGTATTGTACAAGCGGAAGTGTCACACGCCTTCAAGCTGGGGTGGACCGGAAGACAGATTGATGTTAGGTCCCGAAATGCTTAAGGAAATGGAAGAAATGGTTAAGAAGGTATGGTCCAATTTAAAGGCAGCTTAGGATAGGCAAAAGAACTTTGCTGATTGGAAAAGGAAGTTTAAGGAGTATCAAGTTAGTGATCATGTGTATGTGAGAATTCGAGCAAAAAAGAGCACATTACAATGGAGCGGGTGCGCTAAGTTGGCACCCCGATTTTGTGGACCTTTTCAAGTCTTAGCAAGAATTGGGCTGGTAGCATACCAGCTCGCTCTACTGAGTCATATACGGGTCCACAATGTCTGCCATGTTTCTGTGTTAAAAAAATATGTTTATGATCCTAAGCATGTAATGAGATGGCAGGGTATACAGGTAAGAATTATCTCCGATAGATCAATCTAAATGTTTAAAAAAAAACGAATTTAGGATGTTGCATGTTTCAGGTCGAATCGGAAGGAGAAATCTTAGTCGAGCCGCTGAACATCCTCGATCGGAGATAAGTAATGTTGCAGAAATGAGTTATTACCCAAGTTAAAATGTAGTGGCAGCACTTTGGGCCTAATGAGGCCACCTGGGAAGATGAAGAGCTCATGAAAAAGGCTTACCCAGGGCTGTTTATGGCCAAAAGACATCGGGACGATGTCCATTTTCAGGAGGGGGAGATGTAATATCACCAAAATGTTGTAAATATTTTATTTACCATAGTGAAAACAAACTGAAGGATGATTGTTATTATATGTTTGAATTAATTAATATTTTTATTTTATTGAATGAAAATGAGAAATGATTTCCTAGTGAAGAGGAGATCATGTAAGCTCTAAGGAGGGAAGTTAAAAGAAATAGTTGTTGGAACCTTAACTACCTCCCCTAACCGTGGAGGGCTTCCAGGAAAAGGAAGTGAGGGAAGGAAAAAAACTGTGTTGTAGAGACAGGCAGTGGAAAAGGGGAAAAAGCTTGCTATGTCTCGTGATGATCAAATAGCAAGGGTGCAGAGCACGAGAAACCTACAAAATATTGTATGTCTTTCAACAAGCTAGGGGGGAGATTTGGTTTCGAAAGACAATCTCATTGTCAGGTGGTTTGACTAGCTACAGAATCAGAGGTGATCTCTTCCTCTAGAGCTACTTACTTGGAAGCAACTCAGGTATGT